>CAWUFW010018865.1:0-206522 GCA_963921515.1 Calotriton arnoldi | reverse complement strand
TGCACTTGTTGTGTGAGTGCCTACCTGCGTCTCCGCGATACGTTGCGTCCTTGGTGGTGCATCAGCAGAAGCATGGGGAGGGCCTGCAGTGCTGGATTCATGCTCGGGGAGCCGCTTCTTCGTTGTCCGTGCTCAGCATCCGTGTTACCGCTTCGGTTTGTCATACGGTATCTCTTGGCCATGGGAGCCGTTTGTTTGCGGCATCGTAATTTATGCGCCGGGCGGGACGTGTTTCGTCGGACGGTGTGTGTCAGTTGGGCTGCGCCGCTACGTGTACGGGCGCACTTTGATGGCGGACGGTGTTGCTGGCTTGCCGGCGGTGTTTGGCCTATTTTTCGCATCGTAATTGGACGGGCGTGTGGACTGTTGCGTGCCGGCGGTAACTGGTGCTTTTTGCATCCGCCAGCACGGCGGTGGTGCTTCCGCCCGCCATCGTAATGTGCCCCTATGTTTTTTAAAATGTATATTAAATAATTTTTTTAAGTTAATTTTATTATTTTATATATTTAACATTATTTTTCTTTAAATAAAAAAATCTATATTTTGTACATCTATATTTTTGTATTTACAATTTTAAATATAGGATGTTGATATTTTTTACATCGATATTTTTGCATCGATATTTGTGTATGGGGATATTTTGGGAATCGATAATCTATCAGTGAACCCAACCAATCACATTCCGGCATATCGCAAAAGAAATTACGTCACACACCAATCAACTTTTTTGGGTTCAGTAAGTCAGAGAATATCTTTGTAGCCTTGCCTCTTATTTGGAGGAAAAAATATTTGAGGTCAAATGATCAGCATCTTTGGGATGTCTGAGGACTCTGTCTTTGCCAAATACCACTACTCTTGTGAAGTGATCCTTGGCATGATTGCAGAATGGGAACAGAAGCTTAATTCACCTACAGACACCAGGTACTACGGGCCTATGTCAAAATATTGGTTGGACTCTATTTCGTGCCCACTGAGTCTGCCAGAGGGTCAGTTCGGCCAACGTAGGCATCTCAAAGGCAAGTCAATCTCAATGCTTGGCAATGCAACAAGTACAGATTACCAGCAAACTTCGCGGTACCCCCAACTGACACAACTGAGCAGATGGGTCATTAAAACCTCCTGGTCAACCCTCCACACTGAGCTGCAGAAAGGCGGACAATTAAATATGTGTTTGATAGTATGTGGGTATCTGATTTGCAAGTATTCAATCATGTCTTCAGTTTAATGTTTTTTAATATATGCTTGTTGCTTGTATCATTTGGTGTCCTGATAACATATGGGTTGAATGATTTTTTTTCTTTTCAAGTTATTCTTTTATAAAATCATTTATGTTTGAAAAGTAACATTATGTTGGCATGATGGAAATTTATTCGGACCTATTGCTACCTCAAATATTTGTTATGTATCCCATCAGTTATCACAGTTTGAACATTGACTCATGTTACATTTCTGTAAGGCTGGCATTGTTTAACCTTTACCTGTTATTCTATATCCAATGATTTTCAGTTTCACACTCCAATCATCTTTAAAAACATTATTTGTGGCTCTAATGATTTCTTAATTGTGTATCTTCAATTTATATATACATCCAAAACTCTAGAGACAATTCTACCTCTACATCATTTCCATATTAGCCAGCACGCTAGGGGGCTAGTACCTGAGTAGAGGTGCTTAATTTGTGCCAGTGGTTGCAAGTGGGGACCACTGGCACTTATTTTTTGAGCACCAGCACTTATTTTTCTTCATCAGACTATTACCCATAGCACGAGAGAGAAAAACACACTTAGGGGAAATGAAGGAGGAAGAAAAAGACAGTAAAAATGTGACAAGGGTGAATGCACAAACCTGAAAGGGTGAGTTAAAGAGGCAGGCGGTGCCTAGTGATGAATTAAAGAGACATGAGGTGAAATCAAGACTAAGCAGATTTTGTATTTAGCATGCTGACATACAACAGTGCTGGATGCGGGCTTCTAAGCAAAACTTTGGGCCTTAGCACTTATTCTTTTGCAAATTAAGCACTATTGAGTAGGATTGTCTGATGTGACACAATTCTACTTTTGTTTCTAATTTCCAAGAGAGGCATCCCGAATTGAAGGCCTGGCTCAATGATTTAGGAAGTATGACTGACTATTTTAAAAAGTAATGGACATAACCACTGTGAAAAATGGAAGTTGTAGCAAATGTGCCTTTTCTGTATGGTCCACTGATTTTTTCATCTTTTTCTGGAACCTAATTTTGTTATAGTCAAGGCGGCTGGTGACAAGGGCCTGGCTGTCTTTCTGGTGTTGATTGCGATCCATCTGAAGATTCTGTGGGTGTGGAAGCAAGAGGATGTGACTGTGTTGACTTGTCATTTTATGGTCAATTGGCTGTTGAGGATGATGCCGACTTTGTGTGCATGGTCTGTCGGTGTGGGTGTTGGTCCGAGTTCCGTTGGCTACTAGCTGTGGTCCCATGCGAAGGTGTGCTTCCCGAAGATCAGTACTTCTGTTTTGTCGGAGTTGAGTTTGAGGCAGCTGTCCCTCATCCATTTGGCTACATCGGTCATGGCCTTGCAGAAGTTGGTTTTGGCGTTGGAGGGGGCCTTGGTGAGTGAGAGGATAAGTTAAGTGCTGTTGGCATAGGCGATTATGTTGAGTCCAGGGGATCTGACGACATCTGGAAGGGGGTCATGTAGATGTTGAACAGGGTGGAGCTGAGGGATGATCCTTGGGGTACGCTGCATTTGAAGTCCTTGGTTGCGGAGGTGAAGGGAGGCAGACGGATGCTCTGTGCGCACCTTGAGAGGAAAGAGGCAATCCATTTGAGGGCATTTGCGGTATGCCGACGTTGTGGAGTCTGTCGATGAGGGTGTGGTGGGATATGGTGTTGAACGGAGTACAGAGGTCGAGGAGGATCAGGCCCACAGTTTATCCGCGGTCGAGGAGGCTTCTAATGTCTTCTGTGGCAGCAATCAGCGTGGTCTCGCTGCCGTGGTTGGCATGGAATCCTGATTGTGATGTGTCAAGTAGGTGGTTGAGCTCCAGGTATTCCGTGAGGTGTTGGTTGATGGCTTTCTCGAGCACTGTGGCTGGGTAGGGGAGCAGGGAGATTGGTCGGAAAAGTTTGAGGTCGCTGGTGTCGGCGGAGGGCTACTTTAGGAGGGGTCTGACTTCTGCGTACTTCTATCCATCTGGGAAGGTTGCTGTGGAAATGGAGGTGTTGAGGATGTAGGTAAGTTCCATGCTGATTGGGTTGGCTCCTAGGTTGAAGAGATGGTGGGGCAGGGGTCGGTGGGCACCCCGGAGTAGGACAACATGATGGTTGTGGTTGTCTTAGTGATGAGTGGAGACATGTGGTTATCGTTTGGCTGGTGTTCGCTGGTTGACTGAGGTTGTTGAAGTTGAGGGTAGTGGGTTGGGGGGTAGAAGTTGTTTAGATTGTGGCAATCTTGCAGTGGAAGTAGTCAGAGAGAGTGTTGCAGAGTTCTTGGGAGGGGTGGATGGTGTTCTCTGTAGCTGTTGGGTTGGAGAATTCCTTGACAATTTGAAGATTTCCTTTGTGTGGTTGGACGTGGTGTCAATGCAGTCAGTGATGGCTGCTCTCTTAGCTTCCTTGATGAGTAGGTGGTAGTCTCTGAGGGCTGCTTTGTGAGGTGCTCTGTCGGAGGGGTCCTTGGTGATGCGCCATCACTTCTGGAGTCGGTAGCAGTTGTGCTTGGTGGTTCTGAGCTCTGGGGTGTACCAGCCAGCTGGTAATTGAGGTTGTGTTGGTTTTTGCCTCTTATTGTAACATTAGTGTAGATTTGTAGTTAGAAGTTGAGATGTGCCATGAGAGGCGTTCGGTCGTCGTTGGTGACGGAGCAGCTGATGTTTTCCTTGAAAATTATGGTGATGCCCCCTCTGTGTTTGCTGGTGAGGTCCTGGTGTAGCATTTTGTAGCCATTGGGGGATGACAGTGGTGATGTCGGGGTTCAAGGAGGGTTTGAGCCACGTTTCAGGGGGCAAGGCCACATCTGGGGAGAGGGTGGTGATGGTGTCCCAGATTTCCGTGGTGTTTGCAGAGGGAGCGGACATAGTGCAGGATGCATTGGAGTGGTTCCGGGTTGTTTGTGATCATCTGAGCGGAAGAGGCATGTGTCTGGTGCGGGTTGGTGGTCTGGTGTCGCAGGAGAAGCAGCAGTGGTGGCAGGTGAAGTGTCCTTTGATTGATCGCGGGGAAGACGTGAAGCAGCTGTTGTTGCTGTGTCCAGGACAAGGAGCTCCTTGGAGGTTTAGTGGTAGATGGTGGGGGGACCAGGGGTCCTGGCACTGGGCACAGCCCAGATGCGAATGGGCGAAGATGGGCTTGCCTTGCACAGCAGCCTCCATAAGTAGTCCTGGGAGGTGGGAGGGGCTGTCATGGAGGCGGGAGTGTGGGGAGCAGGTACAGCGATGGGGCAAAAAAAATGCAGGAAACAGAAGCATCTAGGTTACTGCCCATAAGGCCCAGACTAAGGGGCCAATTCCGATTCGGGCAGGAAATCTCTCCGACCGAGCCGGACCCGGAGAGATTTCCGACCGAATCGGACCCTAGCAGTCCGACCGAACGAGTACGATGCGTTCGCATGCTATCGAACTCGATTCGGTCGGACTCCCATTGAAGTCAATGGGAGCTGGTCGTACAACGCGTACGCGGGCTCCCATTGACTCAATGGGTGCGAGGCGAACAAGGGCGCCCCCTACAGCAGGTACGCGTCAAAGCGGGTACGCGTCAAAGCGGGTCGCGCCATACACGCACAGGTAGGGGGACCCATGGGTCCCCCCTGTGTGCGACTCACGCGGCTAGGCGTACAGGGGGGTCCGACACGGACCCCCAAAGTGCGGCTCCGACTGCTCTTTCGAGCCGGACTGCACGAGTCGGTCGGACTGCTCACGGCGCGCATCGTACTTACCCGGCCGGGGAACGTCTCCATTGCGCGGTGTGAGTCGTGTCCGTGCGAGTCGGTCGGAGCGGTTGGGTCCCGCGAACGAGTCGGTCGGCGATTTCGCGTACGTTCGCATCGTACTCGCTCGCCCGGACTCGGTCGGGAATCAGGGCTCCGAATCAGATCCGGTAATGCCGAGTCCGATTCGGAGCCCTACCGGCCGAGATCGGAATCGACCCCTAAGTGCCCAAAACAAATTAAGCGGGTGGTAGCAAAACAAAACAGAACGAAATTGACTAAATTAGGCAAAACAAACGAAATTAAGTAAATCTACACAAACCAAAGCAAGAGCAAGCTCTAAATGGCGGTTCCAGCCCAGTGGGTCTCCGAGCAGGGGACTTGAACTAGAGGCTGTCGGGACTGCGAGCGGTGTCTCAGTTTCGTGGAGCTAGCAGCAGGAGGAGTGGCGCAATGACCAGGACAGGTCAAGGGATATCTACTCCACTGAAGTTATATGGAGGCAGGCAATGTAGTTGTTTGTATTGTTTGACCACAAATTTAACTACAAGGGCAGTCGCCTCATCAGTGAAATTCCTCTTCTTCTTGATTGTTGTGGTCTGCATCCTGAAGGCTTGATGTTATGTGTATTTGTAAAGCACACTATCACCCATGAGGTTATCCTGCTACTGATGTGGTTCCTGTGGGCAGTAAGGTCACATACTCCATGGAAACGAGAAAAGAGCATACGGTGTGGACTATATTTATCTGTTTTCTAAGTGAATGGATGTCATGTGTGTGATTTGGGTCATGTGTGTATTATTTGCACATTCCCTTCCATTCTGAGAACTCCAGCCTGGTGGTGGAGGTCTTAATCTTGTTGGAACATAAAGTACAATTGTAAAGTTAATTATAGTTACTTTATAGTTGTAAATTCAATCTTTGGGTTCCCCACCCCATCACTGAAGAAGGCAGAGACTCGTACGTCTACACCTAGATGTAAATCTCCGGTCAGAAATTGTGATTGGAAAAAAGTAAAGATTTGCACCTAGGTGTAAGAGTAGATTTAGACATGCAGACTTGTCTTTGTGAATTATGCATATTTGAATAAAATTGGACACATCTTAAGATAGTGACAAAGGATAGACATTTGCAAAAATGTCAAAGAAAGAAAGATTCATAATTGAAATGCATTTAATAATGTGAGAAAAGTGCCTCTTTGCTCATTGTCAGCCCCATTGTGCTTTTAGACTGACGTGACAGTTTTTTTTAATGCTGTGCACTGGGACACTGCTGTCCAATGTCACGGTTAATGCTACCAATGACTAATGATAGCGTTAAAATCTTGTAGGAAAGAGAAGAGTATCCCAGAGTTAACTTCCCATGTCTCCCAGGCCTTGTTATCACTGGAGGAATAAACACTCTCCCAGTTACAAGACAACAAAGCACAGTGGAAATTGGAATTGGAATTGGAATTGGAAGAAAGAAAACACCTGGATGAAGACTCACGGTCCACTCAGCATGTCCACTAGGGACCTAAATGGGTTCACCACCGCCTAAGCCTCAGTGAGTCTGGAAAATACAAGATTAAAACTGTTACTCTTTTCCATCTCTCTGATATCCATTGTAAAGATTGTTTATAACACCATCATGAATTCTTACCCAAAACTTCCTTATTTCCCGCTGAAAACCGAGCCTTAAAACTGTATATCCAAAAAGCTTAGGAGTTGTGATTCTAAAAGAGTAAATGGAGGACTGCCTTATTATGCATTCATATATAGCACAGTATTCCTCTCTACAAGCCCACCCCGTCCATTAAAAAGAATACCTTGTTGGTCCTACACCCAGGGAATTACTTCATTCTTATACCTCAAGGAACAAAAGTGAACAAAAACTGGTTAACAAAAATGTCAGTCTTTTAAATTGTCCAGGAATAAAAAGGAGAAAAAGGAAATGAGAGTTCAATGCTCAAACTAAGGGGGTCATTATGATAGCGGGCGGATCGCTGCCGCCCGTATGGAGGTGGCGATCCGCCCGCTATATTCCACCGCCCGCTTAACATTTCCCCACCGCCATATTACGATGGCGGTGGGGACCCAGGCGGATGGAAAGACCGTCCGCCAGTTTTCCGCCGGTAGGCAATCGGCCTGATTGCCTACCGGGCGGAAAAGGCCTGCAATATGGTGGTGGTGCCTTGCAGGCACCGCCATCCATATTACGATGGGCGGCGGTGCAGGGCTTTCCCTGGCGGTGACTCCGCCATGGAAAGCCAGGCGGATTCCACTTTCGGGGGCCCGTTGCGGGCCCCCAAGATGTTGGGGGCTGGGGGGTGCACATGGGGGGTACCTATGGTACCCCCCTGCATTGTCATGGACATGGTGGCAGGCACCTCGCGGTGCCTGTCACCTTGTGCATGACAATGCACACAGTGCACTCCCAGCATTGTGGCGGGCAGTGCTGTGAGCACCGCCCGCCACAATGCTGGGAATGGAGGATGCCACCGCCACAGTGGCGGTGGCATCCTAATCGCCGGTGCGGGACCGCCGCACCACTGGCGGCCAATCCCAGCACCGCTACGGTGGCGGGCGGACGAAAGTCCGCCCGCCATCCTAATAGGCCCCTAAGTCTTTTGTTTTAAGTTCATAATCCAAATGTCTCTTTACTTCTGCAAAGTTTCTTTTCTTTCTTCTTATTTTTTAAGGTATGAACAGATCCTAGAAAATCCAGAGCTGCAAGTACGTGTGGCATTCGGGCATAGGAACAGGAAGAGGACGGTAAGTGACTTCTGATATAAAGTGAGGTAGGCATCTTACCATAAAGTGGAAGGATGAATTGCTGTTGGTAATGCCTCTCTTACCTGTGTAACAGGAGACGGTGACCAGGAAAACTCTTGGTAGCACAGAGGTTGCTGCCAATAACATGGATTCTTCTTCTTCATAAAGAACAACCAAGGGCAGGGAGGGTAGCTTAGCAATGCAGAAGGACTGCATAGAAATGCAGGTGAGCAAAAAACACAGGTCAGTACGAATGATCCCCTTGGTTTTGTTCTAATTGCAGGCAAACGCAGGCTCCCAAGCACGCATTTTATCCTGCATTCTGTAGCCGGTAGTGCGTTTAGTGCAACTTCCTGGGAGGGGAGGGGAAGATCAGGAAGGCTGGGGAGTAATAGAGCGTGTCAGCCAGGCGCTTTGACCCCGTCCCACCCCTGACACCATAATGGCTGCACCGGGTGCCCTATATTGGGACATGTGGCAGCAGTCGCTACATCCAGAGCCAGATACCTGTGCTCTCACCCCTAAAACATGATTGCATTGGCTAACTCCTAATTGAATTATTTAACTTTCTTATAAGGCCATAGTAAATGGTACATAAAGTACCACTGTGGCAGAGAAAGTTAAATATCAAAATAAAGGGAGCGGAACTCCACTCCCATCCCGGACGCACAGCGTGATTTCTTTGTAATAAAGATGCTGATGTTTTTTATCCTTTTCAAACACATTTATTTTACGATAATCCAATGATCCACATGTTCATTCCATTTTGCTTTGTCACAAGAGAGCCATTACATGTATTTACGTTTCTGATACTGCGGATATGTCCATCCGGACCTTTTTCCGAAGCAGGAAATATACAAGACTCATCCTCAGTAGTATGATCTTCCCAATGCATTTCGGGCTAATTTCATCGCCCTTCGTCAGGGGTTCACTACAAATATCAAACATCGACATTGGATCCTGTATTTAGACTTCACCACGCATCACATACTAAAACTTCAGTTTTGCTTAATCCATATATGTAATTGTTACCATGACCAACGTTCTCCCTCTAATTATATAATCATACCTGTGGGGCTTCTTCCAAAAATTCTCCCCCCTCATTAATCATAAACTTCTCTTTCTAGCGCAAAAAGAACCATTCTCCACCCACCATGTACTCGAATGCAACCATCCCCGTAGGAAGAGAGCTTGACTGAAATACTCCCATACCTGTAATACATATCCACGTTATTTCTTGCTTGTTCCAACCTCTCACACTCGCTCGTGTCTAACTTCCTTTTTCAAATCGCCGAATGTAACCCCTCCCCTATTAAATGACCAATTATATGCACCTCCATCTGCCTCATTCCTACAATTCCCAGAACCCACTGCATTTGAACACATAATTCCACCAGGTGACACTTGTTTATGAAAAACGAAATCCCCCATACAACCCATTAAATCAACTGGCATGATTACACCGCCCTCCCTCAGGATATTAATAATGACATTGATCATGAAATGTAGCGTTCTTCATATACAAAACAACAAGTTGTAAAATCAAAACTGAAAATGTCTGTGAATCTTTCACCGTTTTATGCATACGATGTTTCTGCTGAAATTTAAAACAACATCAACCGTCTTTGTTTGTAACTCGGGAGCCGTTCAAGAAGGCTCCTTTTGTAAGGAGAATGGATCTCTCGTGTGACTGTCCATTTTTAAATTCTTTTAACATTTTCATCCAATGAACATGTGGATCATTGGATTATCGTAAAATAAATGTGTTTGAAAAGGATAAAAAACATCAGCATGTTTATTACAAAGAAATCACGCTGTGCGTCCGGGATGGGAGTGGAGTTCCGCTCCCTTTATTTTGATGTTTCTAGCCCACGCGGTTGGAGGGCGGACCGCGCACCCGGCTGCACGCATAAACTATCAAATGGATAAAATTGGCGAAAGCAAATGAAAAAATGAAGAAAAAGGTGTGCACTTTCACTCTCTAAGAGAAAGTTAAATGCCACCTGGACTGCAGCGCCTTTTGTGCCATCCACTAGTGCGACAAGTAAAACAAGGCTTCAGATCTACAATTGTAGCCTAACAGTGGCAGTTTAAACCTGCAGCCCAACTCCACAAAAAAACCTTTTTGACAGTGGAAACCCCTTACTTATACATGTTTAGAAGTCACCCATTTGTAAGCCTACTAGCCCACAAGGTAGGGTGCAGTAGTATTTAAAAAAGAAACATGTAGAAATTTAATGTCACCATGTTCCTACAGTGACAAGCCATCAATAGCCATTTTCATTGTGGAAGGCCCTGACTGTCCTATGAGAGACTGGAGTACACATTAAAATCGTAACTCTGCTATCTCAAATTTGGGACCAGCTTTGTAAAATTATGAAACTACTTTAATATTTATTAACAACCCAAATCAGTGGTGAAGTTGGCTTTATCATATATATTAAGGAAAATCAACTTTTAGAAAGTTACATTTTCCCTGCCTGAAGCTCCTGGAGGCTACTTTACAATAGCTTTCCAGCAGGTGTCCAACAAGTGCTTGACCTCAATAAGGTGTGAAAACAGGTCCCAGAACTGGGACAATGGCCTGGGTGTGGAAGGTGCATTTCTTCCCCTGGCAGCCAGATCAGTTCATGTTGGCTGAGGAACTTAGTTAATTTTAAAGGGGCCAGCCCTGTCACAAGTAAATGTCAGGTGACACGTGGAAAGGACCTGCCTCTGTTCCTCTAGTCAGGGTGGCACCAAACCCAGTGGGTAGGGTTGCCCCTGGGAACTTTTACCCCTCTAGACAGGGATGAGCCCGGAGTCACCCACACCCACTAGTAGGTGCCAAACATAAATGTGGTACCCCGAGGTACCATCCTCAGAACACTTTCTGGACCTGTGAAAGAACAGAAGGGCACCTGCTGTTTGAAGCCTGTGAGGAGATCTGAAAGTTTGGACCCACTCACACTTGTATCCAGGACAATGGAGTGGAGTTCAAGGGTAAATAGGTTGTCCTTTTGTGTGACTACATGAACACAACAAGCTGCAAGAGGCCTTTTCTCTGAAGTACCGAGCTGACCATTAGCAACTGGACCTGAACAGGACCCTGCTGGTGGCTGCTGTAGTGAGTCTTGGTCCAAAAGTGCTTTTTCTTGAGGTGCTGGGAGTCTTGGCTATGTCTTACTGAACTTCTAACACCGTTGAAAAGTTGAGAATTTGAACATTTTTGGACTTCTATACCTCTGGAGGAACGGGACCAACCACCCAAGCCAATGTTCCCAAGGCATGACTTCCTTGGGCTAGTGAAACAGGTTTGTCCCTCTTGCGGCAAACCTGTTTCAGTGGGCCTTCTTTGAGAAATATCCAGCCTTGTGGAACTCAGCATCAGATTCAGCCTGCAACCTTTCCCACTGGAGGACTCTGGACTTTGGAAAAGTCACTCAGTACGAAAGTAGAAACTTAACCTGGGGAAGGTATGAGAGGATGTCTCTGGGTGCGAAATTTGAATTTTCCTGCTCAGATCTTTTCCCGCCCAAACCAACTTCTTCAGTGGCATCTCATCCAACATCTATCTGGCCTCATGGAGCTCTTCTCAGATACAACCTGCAACCTAGCCCTGCTGCAGGATTTCGACTTATATTTCAGAGACTAAGTCCCAAGGTAAAATCTTCAACCAGGATGAACCACTCCATCAGGGTCAGTTTGAATTTGTGCCTAGATCCCATTCTACCGCAACCATAGACTATCATTGGCACTTTACATTTTCTTGGTGTATTTTCACCTATTGTATTTTATTAGTTAGTGTGATTGTACTTCTAAAAACATTTTCTTTAAATTGAGCCTGTCTGTCCTGTGCCAAAGCTACCAGGGACTGATCAGAGATAAAATGTTGGAAACCTTTGACTGCTCCTAACATGACTTTAGTAATTCTGGTGGACTTCTATCCACCCCAATTAATAGTTCACTTTCTGACAAATAAGAACACAATCACATACTTGAAAGGAACTGAATAGAATTGTAGTACAGCAGAGACATGTACTGTCACAGATGTCGGCTATGCTATGGATCCCATAAACAAATTTAGTGCCATAAAAGACATGCATCACATACTTACCAATGTATGTAATCTCCACTTTGTAAAAATGGCCGTTTCCCTTTCTCTCTCTGACACACACACAGATGCACTACAATATTGCTACTATAAATTACTGATGTATGGCGTTAGTACATAATTATAATAGCTTAAGCATCTACATTCACAATAAAAATAGCATGAGAAAACATGAAGTCCATCGAAAATGGAAATGTGAATATTACTCTAAGTCCATTCTAAATAGAGGGTGATTAAAGAGCCAACAACCATACTATACTTGTTCATAAAGGACACGTCTGTGATAGCAGTGCTGGCCTTAGGATATTAAGGGCCCTGTGTAGAGTATACTGTATGGGACCCCCATGACACAAGTCAAATTGTTTTTCACTGTTAATCATTTTATTTTAATAGATTGTTAACAAGGACTGTTATGTTTTGTAATGTATCTCAATATAGGCCTGGGTAGTCACACAACCTTTCACCTACATTTCCCTGCCATTCTGCTACATAACGGTTTTTGGTATTGACCTTTTACCTAGTTAAGGTGCTGCATAAATGTTGTGTGGTTTTCCCAGAAAACTAGCCTCATTTATTATGCATTAGGATTCTCAGAATCACAGCAGGATTACCATCTTCTGCATAATAACTATGTATAAGGGTCATCCCTTCCGTCATCCTCGCCCGACATGACACAGCAAGGTAGAACACATGAGGGTACCTTTTGGGTATATATACACCATATCTTTGCTGGGGCAGGCAGAGGAGAAAGACTTCCATGCTGACACACTGACACAAGATGCTGAGGTTCCTGCACGCAGACACTCCAGCTCGCAGTGGTCTGACATCTCAAGACCAAGACGGGGTACCACAGTCTCTCACTTCAGGTAATGGGGTTGGCTTCAGCCTAGGGGGATTCTTGGCTTTACACCTACACACATGCTAGGTACACTTAGGTACATCTAGTTAGGGTTGCATCATAGGAGTACGCATTATTACTGTCATGTATTTACATACCTGCCTGTATTCATTGTTTTAGCACAATGGTAGGAATCTACCATCCATTTATTCTATTGGTGCTTATAATAATTTATATCTGTTTCTATCTTATGCTTGTTTCAGCACACCTAGTTTACACTAGAATGACGCTGGTTCAATAAATGCTTATTAAAAATGTCCCCACCGTTTATTCTGTGTATCTCTCTGAGACAAAGTGAGCAGGAGTGACTGAGCGAAAAGTATTGTACTGTTTCCATGATCTTTGATTGGACAGGGTTGTCATGTTTGAAAGTTGCCAAGAACTATTCTCTCCTTCGTAAGAGTAGTTTACAGTGGCACTGTGTGCTAGCTGGTATACAGGCGAACATACCCAGTGGGGGTGTCTGGAATCAGTCTGGACACCAATCCCATAGTCTATATTGTCTAAACGCGCAGATCCTATATAGGTTTATTGAAACTACATCACAGGACAACAAGTAAAATTTAACTATGCAAGTGCACCTGTAATAGTATAGCATATCATGCTACTTCTTCCTTGCTTTTTGTCTTGCAAATTCTTTTATTAATTCACTGTAGTCAAGAATTTGTCCAACTTCATGTTTAACTGATATTAGTGCCAAGCCATTCAGCCGGTCCTGGGCCATTGAAGAAGTAATTCTTAATAATTTACATCTTTGAGAAGGATCGTTCCCCAGAGGCTACTGTGATAGGAACTGTCAAAAACATTCTATGAATAATGTTTAAATTGAGATAAATTTCATGCAAGCGGTTGTCATACATGTATTCTTGTACAGACCCTGGAAGAATAAAATTTCTGTGATGAGATCATCCTCTGCAGTGTTTTCTTCAAAATATATAGCTGCATCTTTACACTCTTTCTGCAGCTCTCCTGTTTCCAAGGGTTTACCTGATATGACTTGGTGCACAAACCCATATCTGTCAATAAATGTTAGCCCTTGTTCAAAACGTTCTTTGAGTTTTCTGATTGCCTGATCAGCAATGACATTGAAGTATTCAATTTAGAATTTTTCTTCTGTTACAATCACTAGATCATTTTCTCCTTCTTATTCAAAATATCATTTCTTCCTTCTTGTCCTCTTCTCAATCTCAAAGCTGGTCTACTGGATCATCAAACCATGAGGCTATCTCAAAGGCAATTTCAATAGTGTAGGAAAGGAGGATCTGCTTTCATGGTCACCCCCACTTTTTGCTGGTGTCATTATGTTTAATGACTAGTCTGACCGGGATCCTGCTAATCAGAACCCCAGTCTCTGTGCTTCTTCCCTAAATTGGACATGGTGAGTACTTAGGTACACTACAGATTGGCTACTGGTGTGCCCTCATAAGCCCCTAGAATATGATACTAAGGTACCCAGGGCAATGGGAAAACCAGGGGTCTCCCATGGGCTGAAGCATGCATTATGCCACCCATGAGAGACCACACAAATTGTGACTACAGGCCTGTCATTGCAACCTGTGTAAGGTGGTGCTAGCAACACTAATGACAGATATAAGTTTCTTATATCTGAGGATATCTGAGGTCACAACACTTAAAACTTATAAGTCACCCTAAAGGCATTTTCAATCCTAAAGGCAGGGTGCTCGGTTCTAGGTGCTCGAGTGCCCCTGCATAAGCAAGCCAACCCTACAACCTACGGAGTCCATTCGCCCGGGTTGTAAGTGCAACAGCAATACAATATATAGAGTGGCCATGCGTCATTACGCGATGACCATCTCTAAACTGGTTGTAACGAACCCTACCATGTTGGAATCATACCCCCACACCATAAATGGTGTGAGAGGTATGATTCCATGCACTGTAAATCTCCTACAGGAGGCCCTCAATGCTCCCAGTACCAATCTTCCAGAACCGGACAGCAAGCTAGGGCTGCTGCCGACCAGAGACATGTTTGTGCCCTCCTGCTGCTTAGCCAAGCTTGAGCAGGGGAAGGCAGAACAAAAGATATCCTGTCACAGGGAGGTGTGACCACCTCCCAGACAGGGTTTAGTGTATTGGGCCAGGATGGGGGTGCTTGCCAGCGCCACTGAGACTGCTTGAAGGGCACATTTGGTGCCCTCCTTGCATACTCCAGCTCAAACTAGTTCAGGGAGCTGTTGTCTCAAAACTGGACAAAGGACATGGGAGTATCCTCCCCACTGTCCAGCCCCTCCTCTAGAAGGCACCCCTGAAACGTCCCAACCTTTTGGTAAGGGTATTTAAGGGTTTACCTGTGGGTGGGTCCCTAGATTCATCATGGGACAAGATTCAGATCACATACCACTTCAACTTCGACCGTCTGGACACTCTGGACTTCGCTGGACTTCTCTTTGGGAACCGAGACTGCACCGGGGAAGATTCCTGCTGCTCCTGGTCTCGTCGTCCTTCTGGTCTTCTGCAACGTCGGTGCCTGCACTCCATACAGGTTCTTCACTAGGCCTGTGGACATCCAAAGATACCTGAAGGAATTTCCCTTGGAGTGAAGGAGTCACACCCCTGCATCCGCAGGCACCACAACGTAGCTGACCGGTCTGCTGATCCTGGACTCAAAGGGACCCCGAAAGGCTCAGCAACACAGGTCATGGTTCTGCAACTCCCGCAAGGCCTGCACTGACTTCATACTGAGTTAGAGGCCAGTAACCCTCGTCAGACTGCTGGAACAGAACCCCTGTGCACCGTGTTGACTTATCGTTGCCAAGGCTTGTTGACTCTCTCCGCCAGAGATCTTCAGGCTCCAAGAAGCTCCATCCTCTAGCATCTCCTACATCCAAGATCTTCACCTGCACCTCATCCCTTGAACCATGGGCCTTCATCATTTCGTGAGCTGCTTGAGGTCCTCTTGCGACTCATGCGCCTCTGGCCCGTGGGTCCTCTTGAGGGGCTTCTTCAGCTCCAATTGGCTTCCCTGCTTGCTAAGGGCCTGCTCCGACTTACCTGTGCATGGTGAGTCACTTGGACCTTGCTGGTTCCGACACTGCTCCTTTTTTGTCATCTACATTGTTTGGCGCTGCCAAGGCTTGTTGGTGCCCCTGCCGGACACTGACCCCTTGGCTCTCGACATCCGACGTGGAACAGCTCGTAAATGGCTCCTTTTCTTCCTCATCATTGCCTGGTCCATGCAGCTGCAACTTGAAGGGCACCGTCAAACTCTCCTGCATCTCTGACATTGGTGGGCATTCGTAGTCTGTGCCTCCTAAGTGGCATAGACTCTGTCTCCTCTGCTTGCAGATTCTTCTCACCTTAAATCCACCTTTTGGTACCACCGAACTCCTTCATCTTCTTCTCCAGCAGCAACTTGCCTGAAGTCCTCCATTGTGGTCTACGGCGGTTTCAGACGTCACTTGACACCTATGCACGCGGCTTCTCTGGTGTAGGTATCCTTGTTCCTGGGATATCCACGGGCGCGGTGACTCTCCAACCTTCCATCTTCCATGGGGTTTCTTCAGGGTCTGCTGGGAAGGGTCCTTTTTCTTTGAAAACTGCATCAGCAGCGTACCCAGAGACTTCTATTGAGTACGCAGTCGTGTTCCCACTCTGCACACGACCTCCGTGGGGTTCCGAGATACTAACCTTGGGTGGTTCCTTGGGTCCCCGGCTCTTCTACATCTTCTGGGTCCCCTCTTGTCTTGAGTCGTGGTTCGCATTCTACTATTTTAGTATATGGTATGGTCTCCCCCTGGAGACCAATGTGTATTTGTGCTACTTACGTGTTCTATTTCCTAAATATTGTGTGTATTGTGTTTATATCTCCAGGTAGGAGATAATACATTGTGTTAGTGAGTGTTTGTAATAAAATACCTATTTTTATACCTACACTGTGTGATTCTTTTTCACTTAACCTATACCATAAGATTAAGTACTGGTAAACAAGCTGCTTTACACTCCTTCTGGACCAAGCCTGAAGGCTGCTCTCCAGAGCTACCACTTAGAAAGCTTTCTAAGGTTGAATAAGGCCACTAAAATCACCATAAGGGATGTCTGAATTAGTGCAGGGTGCTTCACCAGTTGTGTCATCTACAGGTATGAACCCCATGAAGTGTTTCTCTACTGATGGGATAGATGAGGATATATTAATTACACGAATCATCAGAATCATTTGCTCTTGATAACTTATGCCTGGTGTGCAGTCCAGTATGAATGAATAATTCTTGGAAGACCTGATAATATCTAGCAATCTTTTCTGGATGTTTTGTGATACAAGTTGAATGATTTAATTCTGAATTGTTTTCCCTAGATAATGGTCTGATATTTCCTTTTTCTCAACTCTTCTAAAGTGTTCTGACATGAGGTTATCATATTTAGCAAGCAGTTCTACTTGACCCAGAAAATTGCCATTTTGAATGTTTCCAAGTTTCTCATTGATTCCTCTCAAAGCCAAGTTTTGTTCTGCTAAAAACTGTACTATTGACACGAGACAGTGCAAAATAGAACTCCAATATCGGATTTCAGAATGAAGTAAGGTCCGCTCTGCCTGATCAATCCAATATACTGCATCACCTGTGTTGGAGTATACTAGCCACTGTCTCTCCATCCTTTCATTGTTTATATGGATTTTATAGAAACGCAGAGGTGTGAAGTGTCGTTCATAAGTTTTGGGATAGGTTCTCTTGTCTCTCTCTGTGTCTCTGAGTGGCCCGGCCAAAATCAGCTTGTCCATATTAGGCTGACTCAATATTTTTGACCATATACATGGATCCAGCCATCAGAAGTCAAAATAGTTCTTGTATTCTCAGTTTCATCCTCTGCCTCAGAATTGGAACTAATCTCCTCCTGAACATCTTCTTCCGTAGAGCAAGTGCCAGTTTCCTCCTGACTTTCAGTTTCCATTACACTGTTAGTGTCCGATGTCTTATTTTCTATATCTAGAGGCTTTTTCACATATCTTTCAATTGCTCCTCTTGGCCCTACTGCTGCAGCCTCTCTAGCGTCCTTGGCTTTCCTTTTTGCTGCACCGGACAAATAATTGTATTGTTTCCTTGAGGCCATGATGAACCAGTGATCTGACAATAAAAAAATAAATGACTTGAGCCTGGATTTACTATTAGCAGCAAATTTTGACAAACATAGGGCCATATTATCAAGAACGGGCGATAAAATATCTCCGCTTTAGCGGCAGGAAACTGCAGCTAAAGCGGCGATAAGGGGCTTGATAATATGCCCTATAGAATTCCAATAGAAGCCCGGGTTTGATGTCCTTCACACCAGAACCTGGGCTTCTATTGGAATTCTATAGGGCATATTATCAAGCCCCTTATCGCGTCTTTAGCGGCAGTTTCCTGCCGCTAAAGCGGCGATAATGTTATCGCCCGTTCTGTTTGTTTCGTTTAAAACAGAACGGCACTCGTAGTGCGGTAGATTTGATTTATTTTAATTTCATCTGGCAGGTACAAACATGTAGAGCGTCATGATGTGTTACATGTTTGTATCTGCCAGATAAAATTAAAATAAATCAAATCTACCACAATACGAGGAGTGCAGTTCTGTTTTAAACGAAACAGGAGAAACTATTTGCATACATGTCCTGGCACGGGCGTCCTACGAGTACCCCGGTGATTCGGTTGCACACTGCCACACGCAGACATCCGAGGATATATATATGTGTGTGTGTGTTTATGTGCATGTGTGTCTGTGTGGAGAAATAAAAATCGGAAGCCTTTGAAATTTATGCTATATTATTAAAAACATAAGGTTCACTGCACATGCTAAAATTAGTGGCGGACTATATGTATGATATTGGCAAGTGATAAGTGACTTTAAATCATGAATTTACAAAGTATTTCTTTTATTACAGACTAATTGGTATCACTTAAAAAGAAATTCGCAATATAGCGCTCAATGGTTAACGAAGGCTGACTACGCAGCCGAAACGCGTTCCGTGGATGGGCAATGTTTGGAATAAAGCAATTAAAACTTATGTGCCGGAGTGCAGGCTTTTCTTGGAAGGAGGAAAAGGTTGTTTTCAATGTTGAAAGAGAGCGCTTGCGGTGAGCCTAATTTCTGCACCACCAGCGGTTTTCGTTTTTAATCCAGCGGCAGGCGAGGGGATGTACAGGCACAGTTATCACGGCTGCCAATTGATTTTTTTAGCGATGGGAGCGCCATGCATTAGGCAATAAATAATGAAGACGGTGACGCCCCATTGCTGGCCCTTCCTTGACCAAGGATCCACCAACCATATGGCAGGACCGTTTTAAATGACTGTGTTTGTTTTATTGACAGCTTTTCCGCACTGATGACGGCAAGAGCTAGAAACGCGTCTGCGGATGTTTTATAGCCGACACACACCCCATGAGTGCACCGGACCTTGGGAGTATTATGAACTCCTTGTTTTTTGCTGTGATATATATATATATATTCACTGAAAAAACCATAGGTTTTAGGGAAAGTTATAGTTAGTTGGACATTGCACTCTTACAAAACCCGTGAAATTCCCCCGTTATAGTTAGTTCAGCTAACTATAACTCGCGCCCCCACAATGCACTGCTGATGACGTCACATATTACATCACTCATGACATGGTCAGTGACATCACTGATGACATCACTGATGACATCTCAAATGACATCACTGATGACATCATCCAGTGACTGCGTGTGTTTCTGTAAAGTTTAACTATGTTTAATATATATAGGGAAAGGCGTATTGAAGAATGAGTGGGTGTATAAGCGTCTGAATGGATGATTTAGTAGGTGCGTGACTGAGTCTATAAGTGAGTGATTAAAAGTATCTTACTGGATGCATGGGTGAGTGACTAAACTGTGTGAATGTCTGTATCCGTCTGTCTGTTGTTGTGTAAGCAGCTGCATGGGTTTCTGACTAGCTAAATGAGTGTCTATATGGGTTATGGATTGGTTCTCTGAGTATCTGTATGGGTGCCTCAGTGTTTGTGTGGGTGGGGTGTGTGTGACTCTGTGCATAGATGTGTGAGTGGGTGATTCACTGGGTGCATGGTTTCAAGAGTGCGTCTGTGATGGACTGTATGGGTGGGTGAGTGTGTGTATGGGTGTGTTAGTGATTGAATGTATATCTCAGTGGTACATGTGTGAGTAACTACATATGTGAAAGGCAGTATATATGTGTGTTGGAGTATATAAATGGCTATAAGTGAGAGTGTGTGATTGTGAGAGTGGCTATATGGATGAGTGTGTGCTTGCATCAGTGATTGCATAGGAGCGTAAGAATGTGCTAGTATTTTTATGAGTAAGTGAGCTGGTGTGTATAACTGTATAGGTGAGTAAATTGGAGTGTGATTAATTATTTGCATGACTGACTAGGTGTGTGAGTACCTCTATGGATGAGTTGCGTTGTGTGAGTGTTTATATAGGTGTATGAGTGCATATGATAGTCCTGTACTGAGTGACTGTAAGTATGAGTGACTGTACGGGTGAGTGAGTAGATGTGTGTGTGTAGACCTAAGAATCAGTGAGTGGGTATGTACTTATTGGTATTGGAGTGTGTATGGTTTTGAGAATGGCAGTCTGTAATTTAGAGTGGGTGTATCAAAAGTTATATTAGGGTGTGAGAAGATGCATTAAATTCTCACATGGATGATGTCATCAGTGATGTCAATTGAGATGTCATCAGTGATGTCATCAGTGATGTCACTGACCATGTCATGAGTGATGTAATATGTGACGTCATTAGCAGTGCATTGCGGGCGCGAGTTATAGTTAGCTGAACTAACTATAACGGGGGAATTTCACGGGTTTTGTACGAGTGCAATGTCCAACTAACTATAACTTTCCCTAAAACCTATGGTTTTTTCAGTGAATTTCAAAGGTTTTTAAATGCTAAACCCTAACTATAACAGGCCTGAAACCTATGGTTTTTTCAGTGAATTTCAAAGGTTTTTAAAATGCTAATTCCTAACTATAACAAGCCTGAAACCTATGGTTTTTTCAGTGAATTTCAAAGGTTTTTTAAATGCTAATTCCTAACTATAACATGTCTGAAACCTATGGTTTTTTTCAGTGAATTTCAAAGGTTTTGTAAATGACAATTTTTAAATGTATTAATTGTTATATTTATTTTTTTGATACTGATTTACTACATTTTTTTAAACTATTTATTTTTAGATATTTTATTTTTTAAATTACATTGTAATTACATTGTACATTACATTACAAAATATACTTTCTCAGAATGAATTACTTTAGTTTAAATACTTTGCAAATAGGCAATAGACTTTTAAGTACAGTAGTTACAGTTGTTGCAATGGGCAACACAATTTCAAACACAATGCAACATTGAGCTCAATGTGAATTTCTAGCTAAATGCAATTAGTTACTTTATGTATTACTTTTCTAACCACAGGACTGGATCCTAGATTCAGTCCTGGGACATCTCCTGTAAACAGTTGAGTAAAAGCGTTTTGGTTACAGTAGTGATTTTTAAGGAATATTATTGTATTTTAAAAGTTGACACAGAAACTTTTTCACATAGAATCACCAATGTTATCCTATCGGAGGAAATTCACTTAGCAGGTAAGTAGTGTTATCGTTACTTTTTCTTACTCAGTGGTGGATCCTGGATCCAGCACTGGTGCATCTCCTGTAAACAGTTGAAAGAATGCGTTTAAGTCATACAGGCGATTTTTAAGGAATATTTGTAGTTTGTGAAAATCAACACTTTGAAACTTTTCTGCTGAAAACCAGACAATGGATTCCTATGGAAGGAAATATAAGTTACTGGTAAGTACGGTTAAAATTACTTTTCAGGATCAGTACTGGGCCAAAAGATGCAGCACTGAGGTCTCTCATGATAACAGGTGAGTAAATCCGAATTCGTATTTTGGCTGATTTTAGAGGAATATTTGTATGTTTCAAAAATCGACACTTAGAAACTTTTTCAGCAAAAAGCAGGCAATGATATCCTATGGAAGGAAATTCAAGTTACTGGTAAGTACGGTTAAAATTACATTTCAGGATCAGTACTGGGCTGAAAGATGCAGCACTGAGGTCTCTCCTGATAACAGGTGAGTAAATCAGAATTCGTATTTCGGCTGATTTTAGAGGAATATTATAAAGTTCCAAAACTCCACACTTAGAAGAATTTCCAAGTGAAACCAGTTAATGTTAGCCTATGGAAGGAAATTCAAGTTACTGGGAAGTACGGTTAAAATTACTTTTCAGGATCAGTACTGGGCTGAAAGATGCAGCACTGAGGTCTCTCCTGATAACAGGTGAGTAAATATGAATTCGTAGTTCGGCTGATTTTAGAGGAATATTTGTACAATGGTGAAGGGAGGGGGCGGGGCCTGAGGTGACATCTGTGCAAACGCGCCCCGTGGCGCGTTTTAAGTTGGGGGATTAAGTCCCCTTGAATCATGAGGGTCCCTGGGGTCCAACTAGCCCACCCTGTACCTCCAGTATGCGCCAGGAGCTGCGTTGCAGAGAGGTGTTCAGAGGCCATGCCCCTTTTGCACCTCTCTGCAATGCAGCTCTGTGGCGCTTTCTGGACGTACCTGTTGGGCTAGTTGGCCCCAGGGACCCTCAGGATTGAAGGGGATTTAATTCCCCATCTTAAAACGCGCCACGGGGCCTGTTTGCACACATGTCACCTGAAGCCCCGCCCTCCCTTCACCACTGTGCAAACGCGCCCCGTTGGCGCGTTTTAAGTTGGGGGATTAAGTCCCCTTGAATCCTGAGGGTCCCTGGAGTCCAACTAGCCCACCATGTACTTCTAAAAGCGCCACAGAGCTGCGTTGCAGAGAGGTGTAAAGGGGCGTGGCCTCTGTACACCTCTCTGCAACGCAGCCCCTGGTGCATACTGGAGGTTCCTGGTGGGCTAGTTGGCCCCAAGGACCCCCAGTATTCAAGGGGAATTACTCGCCTTCTTAAAACGCGCCAGGAGGCGCGTTTGCAGAGTACTGCAGGGAGGGCGGCGGCCTCCGGCACGATGCCGGTCGTTTTTTTTTTCTAATTTTTTTAATGGGAGGGGGCTGCGTGGCCCCTTCCCTTGGCCACTTTTGGCCCCGGGGATCCCATCCCCGGGGCCTGAGCATTTAATTTTTTTAAATAAAAAAAAAAATACGGGAAGGGGCCGCGTGGCCCCCTTCCCTGGGCCTGTATTGGCCCCGGGGACCCCATCCCCGGGGCATGCCCTCGATTTTTATTTTTTTAATTTGGAGGGGGCTGCGTGGCCCCCCTCCTCAGGCCATTTAAGGCCCCGGGACCCCATCCCCGGGGCCGGCCTTGCCCTTTTTATTTTTTTTATTTATTTTTTATTTGGGGAGGGGGCTGCGTGGCCCCCTCCCTGGCCACTTATGGCCCCGGGGACCCCATCCCCGGGGCCTGGCCTCTGGTTGGGCACTGTGGGGGTCCCCAATCCCCCACAGTCCCGCCGGCTCCCCATGTCCTACAGGACCCGGCATTGCTTTTCCACATGGGGAGCAGCTAACATGCTGCTCCCCATGTGAAAAAGCAGTGGGTTTGCATTTTGAAATTTCAAAATGCAAACCAAGTTTGCTATGACAGGACGGGAGCCGCGAGGCTCCCGTCCTGTCATAGCAAACTACAGTGTCCCGGGGGTAGGCACCCTGGGACACTGCAGGAGCCGGCCCTGGGGGTGGCGGTCCCCAGGGCCATCAAGGGCTCCAGGAGGGGCCGCGCGGCCCCCTTCCCAACCATTTCACAGCCCCGGGAGGTGGTGGTCCCCGGCTCTTTGGGGGTCTGTAACGGACCCCCATATTCAAATCTTTAGTGCCCCGGGAGGTGGCAGTCCCCGGGGCGTGTGGGGGGGCTGGAGCCCCCACACAGGTCAAAATAATAAAAAATAAAAAAGCTCCGGGGTGGCGGTCCCGGGGCTGCGGGAGGGCCAAGAGCTCTCCCGCACCATTATTTTTGAAATCCCCGGGGGTGGCGGTCCCCGGGCTTGGAGGCCTTAGAGGCCCCCAACATTAAATTTAAACCCCCCACCATGCCCCCGGGACTTGGCCCACCCGGGGGCAAATTAACATCGAGCGCGGAGACCGCGCTTCTATTTTTTATCGGCGGGATCCGCGCACCCTGAGCGCATCCCGCCGATTTAAAAATGCTTTTCTGCCCAGGGGGTCCTTGTGGGACCCTCTGAGCAGACCTAGAGGTCAGGGTGTTTCTACCCTGCCCCTTTTGCGCTTTGCGCACTTGTTTCTGTCCCTCGGTTCTACCGAGGACAAAATGGCTGCCAACACTTCCTGATTTGGAGTGTTGACAGCCACTTGACAGCCAATTAGCATACAGCTCGTGATCGGGAGGGTACGCGGATCCTACTCGGCCATAGATATATATGTGACTTTACTTTTGATTTTCTCAGGAACTACTGAACGGATTTACACCATTTAAGCAAAAGGCACGACACTGAACCAAGGGCTACCTCTTTGCCAAATTTGGTGTAATTCCGTTCAGCAGTTCGGGCTGTAGCTGCGACTAAAGGTTCCTATGGAAAAATGAATGGGGAAAACGCGTTTTGGGACCCCCTTTTTTCTCGGCCCCCGCTTGATGTATCACCCCGAGACTTTCAGGATAGGAGCGGACCGGAGCGCCCCAACAAGTTGGAAACTTTCACGAAGATTCGTCAACCGGCGCCAATGTTATTTCAAATAGAATGTCGCGGATTTCCTATGGATAATAGGTCCTAACTATAACTATCTACTGGCGACCGCCAGTAGATAATATATATATATATATATATATATATATATATAATATATATATATATATATATATATATATATATGTGTGTGCGATATAATAAACCATAAAAAATTAATTCCATGAAAATGTACCAAAAAAACATAATAAATAATAAACAAAAGTAGACTAGCTAAATAGGCCTAGATGCAGGAAACGAGGGAAAGCAAAAAAATGTTCCGAAGAATAAAGCAAAAAATGTGAATATGCTAACTTGAAAGCTGCAGGCATCAAGGAGGCATAAAATAATAGCCGACGAGTAAAAGATTTGTAAAAAAAGTGTGTGGGTGGATTGAGTAGCTGACTGACTGCCTATATATGATCCACTCCAAACCAAATGCTGAAATACAGATTTATTTTTTGTCATTTATAGCCTAAATATTCAATACAATCATTAAGGCCATGATGGATCGGTGATCTGAAAAGATAAAAAATAAATTACATTATTTTACACCAATTTTGGCACTCTGACGTTGATGGTAAATTTCTTTGAATTTTTCGGAGACATTTACAGTCTGCTAAATGAGAATGTGAAACATACACACCAGTGATGATGAAATCATCAACCTTTTTAAATTCCGTGCAAACTCGCAATATTCTGGTTATTGGCCTCTGTGAGTTTGTGTTTCTGAAGCCTTTGTAAGTTCCACTGAGGAGTCTATAGTACTTTGAAAACACATTGGAAAGGTGGCGGGACCTGAAGTATGGTGTTCTGCAGCAGAGGACGGGTAGATCCTACACCATATTCGACAGCTTGAGCTCCTAATCTAAGGCGGAAAATCAATCAATCAATCAATCAGGGGTTTATAAAGCACGCTACTCACCCGTGAGGGTCTCAAGGCGCTGGGGGGGTGGGGGGGTACTGCTTGAGGTCAGCCGAACAGCCAGGTCTTGAGGCTCTTCCTGAAGGTGTGCAGGGTGGGGGAGCATCTGATGTTGACTGGGAGTTCGTTCCAGGCTTTGGCTGCCCACTCACAGCCTGCACATTAAAATGAACGACACCCCAGGCTAAAAGTTAAAACAAGATCTGCGTCATCCCTGCTGCATGTTAAAGCAGGTGTCTTAAACTTCTCACGTTGCAGATAATGGGGAATGTTACTGCATATGGTGCCATACATAATGTACTGCGCACATGGCTGCTTTTTTTCCTGCTCTGTGTGTTTGAAAATTCACACAGGCAAATGTAGGGAAGCTGCCGCCTTTCCTGCGGTGCAGCAGATTACGACGATGACGTTACACGCAGCGCACATTCCGACAGTAATTCATGGAGGCACTGTGCCCTTATCACACTCGCTACTGTTTTGCGATCTCGGAGGTAGCAGTGGCATAGCCAGTGTTTACAGAAACCATGAAAAGCCTCCAGATTTCTGTGGGATGTGTCAGTTTACAGGGCATCCGAGGTGCACACACCCCCTTCTGCCTCCTCGCCCCATTGTTCTTTTGTTGCCTCCATTGCTGACTTCAGCTGAGAGAACTGGCCAACAAGAGCATTGGCGCTGAGGGGCAGGCACTCTGACATCAATGGTAAATTTCTGTGAAGTTTTCGGAGACATTTTTGGGCCCCTCTAGGTTGCGAGTCCTGTGCGACCGCATGGTTTGCACACCCCTAAGGCTGGCACCGGTGGTAGCACCACTTTCTAGTGAAATGAGCATGTGGTGGGTTTTCAGATAACATTTATAAATGTTGGCAAGAATTAGGAAGTTAGTTATGTTATGTGATGCAGATTTGTAGACCACACTGTCACCTGGGGGGGTATCCTGGCGCTGAGCTGGTGTGAATCTAGCCACACCTACAGCCTAGTGGGACTGCTCAAAAAGCCAGGTCTTCAACTTCTTGTGGAATTCCAGAATGATGGAGGAGGCTCTTATGTATAGCTAGAGGTTGTTCCACACTTTAGGACTGATTCAGAAGAAGGCTCAACTGCCCAATCTGGTTTTCCGTATGAGTGGGATTTGTACAAGTAGGAGTCTGGGTGGGTGGAGGTGTCTTGAAGGTTTGTGAAAGAAGATGTGATTGTTGAGGTATGCTGGGCCAGAAAAGTGTGGGTGAGGTGTTTCAATGGTGCTCATTTGCGGATGAGGAGCCAATGGAGCTCCTTTGGGTGTGGTGTGATGTAAGTGCAGCGTAGGAAGTTAAGAGTGATTCTGGCTGCAAAGTTTTGAGTAGCCTGCAGATTTCTGGTGAGTTTTTTGTATATCCAGGCATAGAGAGTGTTCCCAAAGTCCATCTTTCATATGACCTGGGCGTGTGTGATGGTTTTCCAGGTTCTGACTGGGAACCACTTGAAAATCTTCTTCAGTGTAAGGAATCATGAGGCGGTGACAGCATTGACTTGTGCGGTCATGTTGAGTTTTCTGTCAATGATTATCCAGAGGTTGTTGGAGTGAGTGGTGGTGGGATGGTGGGTGCTGGTCCTAGCTCTGATGGCCACCAGGTGGAGTCTCATGTTGATGTGCTCTTCCTGAAGATCACAATTTAATTTTTGTCAGTGTTCAGCTTTAGACAGTTGGTCTTCATCCAGTGGGTGGTTTCGGTCATGCAGGCAAAGTTTTGAAAAGCTATGGAAAATTGGAAGTATTTCTTTATGTTACTATATCCCTTCTGATGATTAAGAGTTTTTAGTGTCTGTGGTTGTATGCAAGCATACTGGGATATCTTTAGATTGGTGGACAAATTGAGTAAAAGGTAACAAAATAAGCATTAAACTAAAATAGACCCACTTTAATAGTATGCTAAGTAGCAGCACAAAACAAATATGAGTGCTGAAAGGGGATTTGAAAATTGGACAGGGGATACTTTAAATACCTTAGTCACACATTTATGTTAACAATACATAACTATGCTCAAAGTAAACCAACAAGAAATCTGGAAAATATCAATGCCCGTAAATTGAAAAGCGATTCATACTCTTCCTCCTAAATGGTTATTCAGTGAAGGAACAACTGATCTGAGTTGGGAGAGAATGTCAGCTACTAAACCTGAGACATCTCTTCATCCAAGAGTTAATTGAAGTATAATATGCAGAGGGAATAGGCTCTGCTCTACAGACAGAAGTGCATAATGCTCATGGAACTAGGAGCTGACAGGTGATGTGGAAACCAATGCCCAATTTCATGCATAACTTTATATTACTAAGTGGCCAGCTTGAGCATAACTTGGAATCTCACAGAATGTCAGAGCTGATCACAAAGCATGAGAGATGTGTGCTTGAAGCGAAACACCCATATTAGCAGTTGTCTTGACCAGCAGGCACCTGTGTATCAGCCCAAATAGCAGTTTTTCGTATGCTGCATTTCCGTAATCAAATTGCAATATCTAGTAATGGCCCTGATACTCTTTGTATATGAAGCAATTGAGTGAATCGCAGATCAAATCTGAAATCCCATATTCAGTCTTTGATCAAAGAGGAATCATTTTGCACTCCTCAGGGCTAGAAAGACCTTGACCAACTTCAGTGAAGTTTTTAATTAGAGGGCTTCCCTGTAGACAGGATTTAGCTTCAGTCAGCTGAATTGGTTACTTGTCAACCTTGACCAGATAGGGTGGAATTCAGCTTGCTGTACTTGAAAAACACAATGCACATTGGGAGCCATATTACAAAGAGGGCACACTGTCCCTGTTCTTTTAAATTGGTGCACAGGATGCAAACTGTGCACCTTGCTACTGAATATGTGCTGTCCCCAGCACAGATACAAACCTTTGCTGGGCTGAGGCAGCACATTAGTGAAAAAGCTTGGATCAACCTCTCCATCCTTCATTTTGCAAATAGCACCTTGCTGCTCTTCAAAGGGGGGGGCAAAAATCCCCCTATAGACTAGTGCAAAGAGTAACAGCAGCACTTGCCTGCAGGGGGATATCTGACAGGGATGAGGTTAATGGATCCTGAGTACCCCATCCAGAGGTCTGCCCTTAGGGGGCTCACTGACGGGCGCACTAACAGTGTGCCCTCTGGTGGCCACTTTTCCTCTGTTCCCATGTCTATAATATGGCTAGGGTGCAGAGGCAAAGCACAGGGCTATCCATTAAAAAATAAATGTAATTGGCAGTTGCTTCCCACTTTTTAGGTCTGGCTATCAATAGCCTTATAAACAAACGACTTTAGAAATGGCTTTAGCCTTTTGCCAGAGCTATGGTCATTACTTTTGAATTACATGCTAGTGTTTGTTAAATGTGCCATACTCCCCCAAGTGCTTCCATTGCATGAGGTATAGGTAAGGAATATTTTGCATCTCAAAGCTACAGTGAATCATGAAATTTTTGGTGACATTCAGTCCACAATTCTATTGCTGTACACTATTGGCTTTTCAATCCCACCATGGTATTACAAGATTAGCATCTCACTAGAGAAATATAAAATCTGCCTTGATAATTACAAAATCCTCCTATTTACAGAAAAAACATCCTACTTTACACAAAAAATAATGGCCACAGATAACTCATCTAAAGAACTGTTCAGGATGATATCTAATCTAGAAGACAAAAGAGGTACGGTGTTCCTGGGTGGCTAGTTGGCCACCTGGTTAGTACTCAGAGTGGTGGGGAGGTGGGGAAAACCTCCTTTCGGAACTAGGACCCTCACACACCCAGCAAGCTAGGTGTCATGCTTCATCATATGGGTCTGCTCCTCGTCGAGCCGGCGCTGCAATGCTCGATGGGCACCCATAAAGGGTCTCTTTATCGGAGATCTTTTGTTCCTTGCCGTATAGGTGCCGTGGGTGTGAGGGGCCTGGTAAGATGTAGATGTGGTGTGTGGGTTAAAACAGGTAAGGGAATCCTCTATCATTATTTTTATTCTGGAGAGGTCACAACCTGAATAAAAGTAAAAGAAGGAGGGCGACTATTTTGTTTTAATCTGACAAAAATGACGCTATACCCCTTAGTGGTCAACATGTTTCTCGCCTATAAAATGTCTCTAATAGATCAGTTGGCGATTCCTCAGGACCTAGTGACTAAATGAAAACTATCTACAGTGTGTGGTGTGGTTCTACATACCACTTCTTCTCTCGGTAGGACGTTGCCCCGGAGAAAAGCAGCCAACCTAGAGTACAAACAAAAAGGATCAAAAAACCAAATGGAAATATTGGTACATGGTCCTATTGATTCAAGTGGGTGGGTTTCACCGTACACAACCTCTTTGAATCTATACAAGTGATAAAAACAATGTGATTTCATGCATATCACATTCTACGTGTGCCTTCATTTGTATTTAGAATATAAAACCTCTTTGTAACCAGTTAGAGTAATTGAACAACATGGTGAGTGAGTATCAGCTCACCTCTTAAGGATTAAGTGCTGCTTCATCAGACCGCAGTGGAGTATATGGACACCCAACCTAGTGTCGCTGTTTATTAAAAGGAAAAAACAAACAACAAAATATGTTGGGTGTGGGCTTGTAGGCACAACGTTTAGTTGCTAAGGCCATGACTCTAGAGCATTAAAAGTTAAAGTGGGCATGGTTCAGGTTAAAGTAAGCCCATAGTCGTGAAATTGGTATCATTGACAAGGTTATTCAACAGTCTCAAAAGTGCCCCAGACCTGCCTGCGTAGCTGCTGGCGCCTTCACCATGCGCTCCGACATTATGCCAATCGTGCGGTGTGTTAAGAGCGCCTACAGTGCCCAAGCTATGTCTTAGTGCAGAGCTCTACAGAACATCAGAGTCAGCGTACCCTTCCCAAAGACCAGCGGTAACTTGTCAGCAATTCCCAGCACCTCTTACCTCTCTTAAAAGCTTGTGACCAGGCATAGTCTCAACGTATAATCCATACTCACCTGCTCCTGCTCAGAGCAGTCCGGCTCACCTACCCGCTCCGCTGCATCAGGAAGGAAAAGACAGGTTGTCGGTTCCTGTCTTAAATACCCTCTCCTGGTGCCATTAAGCATGGTAAATCAGCCGCACCTGGTGTGTGGTGTGATGGTGTCGGCATGACATCATCTACAGTGTAACCATGGAGGCCATCTTTGAATGTGGTGAAAGTCTATAGTTCTGGCTATTACCTTGATGTGGACGCACATCAAGGGCTTCAAATTTGGCATTGAGTGGCGCGGTTTTATCAACAATGTGAACAAGAATTTATACAGTGCAAAAGTGCTCGCGTCACTGCGCTAAATTCGTGCATAAGTTGCTGGCGACTGCCGATTGGGTGATTCGTATGTCGGCCATCTTAGAGTGTAGTATTGTACTCTATTGTTAGTTATTAGATATATCGTCCTAACATAGCCTAATCTCCATATCTGGCTAGCCTGATGTCGCTATCATGTGGCAGAGATGTATAAAGAGGTGAGAGACTAGCATGGAGTCCTAAGCTGATATATTCATTCGTTAAAGTTGCGGACAATGGTTGTATATATCAGATTAATTAATGGTGCTCCAGGGTATGGCGTCATTCAGGCCGTCATTTGCTAAGTCAAGACGGAACACCCACCTTTGTTCAATCCTGTACAAAGCAGTCTGTGTTATTTGTTGGTGGGATTCTAGGATGACCCAGCGTAGACTCTCTGGGGGGTGTCCTAGTTCAGAGAAGTGGGTGTATAGTTTGGTGGTAGTTTTATGGCAACGAATATTGCTCTTGTGCTCAGTGATTCTGACCTTAACGGGCCTCATGGTCATGCCAACATATCTCTTGTCACAAGGGCAGGTCAGCATGTACACACAACGTGGGGTGTTACAGTTAGTGTGTTTGATTAGCGTCCATGTAAATGTGTCTGATAGAACCAATTGTTTGGTGTGTCTGGTCTGTGGGCACACGGTACAAGAGCCGCAGGGATAGTGTCCTGTCACGGGTGGGAGATCCCACAGTTGCCTCTGGTTAGGGATGTTGCTCTTCTTGGGTCTAGTGTGCACCAACATATCTTTCAAATTGTTGGTACGTTTAAACGCAAACCTTGGTTTGGGTATTGACAGAGTACCCATGTTCAGAATTGCCCAGTGCTGGTTCACTGCCTTCTTTATTAGATTGGATCTAGGTGTGTACGTGGTCACACAGGTCAAAATGTCAGTGGGTTCTTTCTCATGTACCTCTAGGAGGCTTTCACGATTATTGTTTCTTGCTCGTTTCATGCAAGAGTGAATCTGTTTCTTAGGGTATTGTCTCTTCAGCAGATTGTCAGCCAGTATCTCTGCTTCAATTTTGTAGTCCTCTGTAGAACTACAATTTCTTCTAATTCTTAGAAATTGGCTGAAGGGAAGGTTATTTCTCAGTGTAGCAGGATGATAGCTGCTGTACAGTAGCAAGCTGTTTCTGTCGGTAGGCTTTTTGTATAGGGATGTCGTTATTCTACCCTCTTGTAATCTGATGGTGAGATCTAGGAAGGCAATGTTCGTGGCAGATATAGTGTGGGTGAATTTCAAGTGCTGGTTTTTGTGTTAATCCACTCACAAAATTCAGCGCATCTCTGTATGTCACCCTGCCAAAAGATGAGGATGTCATCTATGTACCTCTTCCACAGTCTCAGGTTAGCTCCGAAGGGGTTACTCGCATGTTGGATGGTCTCTTGTTAAAACGCCGCCATATACAAACATGCCACACTGGGGGCAAAGGTACTCCCCATCGAAGTACCCTGAGACTGGTGGAAGAGTTGGCTGTCAAACTCAAAAAAGTTTTCTGTTAAGGCCAGGGTGGCACATTGCATGATAAACGAAATGGGTGTTGCTGCTGTCCATTCACTCCCACTTAGTGCAGATTCTATTACTGCCAATGTCTCTCTCTGTGGGATATTGGTATACAGTTGTTCCACATCCAAGGTGACCAGGAGGTCAATATCGCCTGTGTTTTCTATTTCACCTATAACACAGAGTATATCTGTTGTGTCCCTGATGTATGATGGTGTCTGTTTGACCAAAGGTTGTAGGTAATGGTCGCAGAATTTTGAGAGCGGCTCTAGGAGTGAGCCGATTCCTGAAGCTATAGGTCTGCCCGGAACAGGGGTGGTCCCCTTATGTATTTTCGGCAGAGTGTAAAAATAGGGTGTTTTGGGATGTTTGGTAATCAAGAAATCAGCTTCTTTACCACTGATCCACCCATTACTCTCTGCGTCATAGACCATGGTGGTTATCTCGGTCGTTAATCGAGTCGTGGGGTTTGTTGTTATCGGAGTATAGAATTTACTATCCCGTAGTTGGCGTTGGCACTCGGTGTTGTAATCCGAAGTGGATTGTATGACCGTGGCGCCCCCTTTGTCAGCTTGCTTTATTGTAATGCTTTTGTCCTCAGTCAATGATCTAATCGCTGCATGTTCTTGATTAGAGAGATTATGGAAAGGAACTCTGGTATCCTGGTTCTTCAGTTCTTTTAAGACAGATTTCTCAAAGGTCACTACCTCCACAGGTACCATGCCAACGGTAGGTGTGAAGGTCGAGGATTGCGAAGGCCTGAATCCAGTCTGGCTGGTTCCTCAGTACCATCGAAGTGGGCTTTAAGGCGTATTTTTCTAAACAGGTTCTGGATTTCGCATTGTTCCCGAAAACTGTCCTCTTTGGGGGTGGGGACATAGCCAAGGCCTTTCTCAAGTACTGTTTGTTCTGTAGGTGTCAGTTGTCTATGTGACAAATTAACCACTAGACTCTCCTGCCCTGTGTTTTGCTCCTGGTTTCCATCATATTCGGTTCCTGGTCCTGCCACTGGACTTGTTTTTGTCCTCCTCTTTTGCGCCCTCTTCCTCTGCCCCAGCCTCTGCCTAAAAAAGGTGGATTGCTGGCAGGGAGTAATGCGGTTGGCCCTGGGGATACATCGGGAAAGGCCAAAAAGGAGGCTGCGGCCCTTGAAAATTCTGTACAGGGTAGTGGGGGTTTTGTGGATAATTCTTTCTCCTCTGATTCGAAGCCTTCCAGCTCCCATTGCTGGAGTCACTGCTAGCCGACTCTCTTCTGTCGGATTCACTATTTTCATCAGAAGAGTAGCTAGTTTTGCTGTTGGTATAGTCTGCTTTCAGATAGGGGTATATTTTTTCTTTGTTAAATCTGCTTATATCCTTCTGAAGCTTGCTAACCTTCTGCTTCATCAGAAATTCCTTGTGCTCAGCAATCTCATGGTTGAGTTCTGTCAATTTGGTTTTAAATACAGTGCCATGTATGGTAGTCTTTATGGCCCCTTCAGCAACCTGTATTCTAATAAGGAGGGCATCAGCTATCCTCTTTGCTGAATTAATAATGAGGATAAGTAAGTCCCTGGTGCATTTCCATGCTACCAGGGACCATTCCTTTTTAAAGACAGCGTCATCCAGGAAAAGTCTAGGGAAGTTCTTGACTCTTAGGCCGTTTGGTGCAATATTGGCCCTTAAGTACTCCGTCATCATTGCACCGTGGAGCGTTATTTTCACCCAGTCTCTTTTCATATTGGTGAGGGAGGTCCAGTCCTCAGATGGTGATCCAGAGGCTGATGAACCTTCACCTCCCAGGATAGATGGTGTATTCCTGAGAATTTCTGCAGCCATTGCATCATCAAAGCTAAGTCCGGGATTGTCATCCATGATGACTGGTATGTCAGAGGATTTGGGGGAAGGCAAAATAGAAGGGGCGGGACTAAATAATAAGTCCCAGAAAATGGGCCAATGAAGGATATTATCCTTCTGGTAACCTGAAGAGTCCCACTGGAGATCCCGTGCAGTACTTAGTAAACAACAAGGGGGACAATAAGGGCTTGATAAAGGTCCACCGTACTTGCCCTGGGTAGAACTAGAAGACAAAAGAGGTACGGTGTTCCTGGGTGGCAAGTTGGCCACCTGGTTAGTACTCAGAGTGGTGGGGAGGTGGGGAAAACCTCTTTTCGGAACTAGGACCCTCACACACCCAGCAAGGTAGGTGTCATGCTTCATCATATGGGTCTGCTCCTCGTTGAGCCGGCGCTGCAATGCTCGACGGGCACCCATAAAGGGGCTCTTTATCGGAGATCTTTTGTTCCTTGCCGTATAGGTGCCGGGGGTGTGAGGGGCCTGGTAAGATGTAGATGTGGTGTGTGGGTTAAAACAGGTAAGGGAATCCTCTATAATTATTTTTATTCTGGAGAGGTCACAACCTGATTAAAAAGTAAAAAGAAGAAGGAGGGCGACTATTTTGTTTTAATCTGACAAAAATTACGCTCTACCCCTTAGTGGTCAACATGTTTCTCGCCTATAAAATGTCTCTAATAGATCAGTTGGCGATTCCTCAGTACCTAGTGACTAAATGAAAACTATCTACAGTGTGTGGTGTGGTTCTACATACCACTTCTTCTCTCGGTAGGACGTTGCCCCGGAGAAAAGCAGCCAACCTAGAGTACAAACAAAAAGGATCAAAAAACCAAATGGAAATATTGGTACATGGTCCTATTGATTCAAGTGGGTGTGTTTCACCGTACACAACCTCTTTGAATCTATACAAGTGATAAAAACAACGTGATTTCATGCATATCACATTCTACGTGTGCCTTCATTTGTATTTAGAATATAAAACCTCTGTGTAACCAGTTAGAGTAATTGAACAACATGGTGAGTGAGTATCAGCTCACCTCTTAAGGATTCAAGTGCTGCTTCATCAGACCGCAGCCGAGTATATGGACACTCAACGTAGTGTCGCTGTTTATTAAAAGGAAAAAAAAAAATATGTTGGGTGTGGGCTTGTAGGCACAACGTTTAGTTGCTAAGGCCATGACTCTAGAGCATTAAAAGTGAAAGTGGGCATGGTTCAGGTTAAAGTAAGCCCATAGTCGTGAAATTGGTATCATTGACAAGGTTATTCAACAGTCTCAAAAGTGCCCCAGACCTGCCTGCGTAGCTGTGGGCGCCTTCACCATGCGCTCCAACATTATGCCAATCGTGGGATGTGTTAAGAGCGCCTACAGCGCCCAAGCTATGTCTTAGTGCAGAGCTCTACAGAACATCAGAGTCAGCGTACCCTTCCCAAAGACCAAAATCCTCCTATTTAAAGAAAAAACATCCTACTTTACACAAAAAATAATGGCAACTGATAACTCATCTAAAGAACTGTTCAGGGTGATATCTAATCTAACCTCACCACCTAGGAGTATCAGCCAAATAATAGCCAAGCCTTTTGCAAACCCTGGCTAACTTATTTCTAGATAAGGTGGCTCAGATCTTTAATAAATTTAATAAATATCCATCCCAAAATGAAACAACCCAACCTAAGTTACCTCTGGCAAAAGAGCTTCCTAAACTCTCAAACTTTTATGCATTATCATCACTGCAGGTCAAATCTATTAAATCTGTGTTGCCAAACGACCGTCGTCCTTCGTCAATTATAATTCAAGCTGCTGAAACAGTAGCAATTTGTTTAACTGAAATTTTTAACTCCAGCTGGAAACAGTAATTTTTCCATCAATATGCAACAGAAGCCTTCACATTATCACTGTTAGAAAAGCCTAACTTAAATCCAGATGACTCTAATAACTAACGACCAATCTCTCGTTTGCCTTTTCCAGCCAAATTAATAGAAAAGCTATTAATCTGGAGCTAACCAAATTTCTATCAGACCATCTGATGCTCGATACTACCCAGTTCGGCTTTAGAAGTGGTCCCAGCACCGAAACTGCCTTAATAAAATCAACTGAGGAGATTAGATCCATAGTCGATGGAGGGGGGAATGCTGCTCTAATACTCCTCGACAGGTCGGCATCCTTTCATACGGTCGACCACAAGGTGCTTGTAGAGCGTCTCGGGGCTGTCCGGATCGAGGGATCAGCACTTAAAGTGCTAGAATCCTTTCTGTCTGGTAGAACTAAAGTGGAACTCAAGTAATAGCACTTGATCCATTTGTGTCCAAACATTTTTTCACTCGGATGTGGGGTACCTCAGGGGTCCGCACTCCCCCACATTATTTAACATCTACGTAATCCTTTGGCCTGTGTCATACGCGGACGATACACAAATTGTGGTAGCCTTATCTGCTTCAAATCATCAGGCAGCATCCACTTTCCATGACTGCATGTCTGCAGTTGGAGACTGGATGACTACGAATTACCTGAAATTAAATGCAGAAAAAACTGCGGTTATCATGTTTGGAAACTCCCCCTCCCTATAGACATCAGCCTGTTGGCCAATAGAACTAGGTTGACTCCTGGAACCAGTATGTAAAGTTAAAAATCTTGGAGAAATAGTTGATAATAAGCTGACCTTCGAACCACAGGTATATGCTGTTATGTAATCAACATTTTATGTTTTACGGATGTTAAAAAAGATTTTCCTTTTTATCCCACATAACGCCCCAAAAACGGTAACTAAGGCTCTTATACTTTTCGAAGTTGACTACTGTAATGCGTTATATTTAAATATGCAGCAACAATACTTGAATAGGCTTTAGGTCCTGCAAAATGCAGCAGCAAGACTACTTATGGGAATCCCCAAACATCAGTCAGTCACACAGGCCATCAAACGTCTTCACTGGTTGCCTGTTAAACAGCGCATCAGATTTAAGGCTCTTTACCTTGCCAATAAGGCCCTTTATGGAGAAGGCCCTGAGTATCTCAAACAGGCCTTTAAATGGTATATGCCTGGAACGGACCTAAGATCTATGGGCACTCGCAAAGTAGTTGTGAACAGATTCAAACGATCTAATTGGGGAGGAAGAAGTTTTGTAAATTCCACTGCTAAAGAATGGAATGCCCTTCATTTCTCTATCAGATCAATCTCGAATTGGTTCACATTCAGAAAAAGCCTAAAGACATGGCTTTTTCCCTTATAGCGCTCTTTATTTTCCCTACTAACGTCAGCTTGACCTACTGACACTAGACCCTTATCCCTAATCTGTCTAGATATTTTCTTAGCCTTAATTCCTGGTTTTGTTATATGCTTCCTATGCTGTAGCGCCTAAACACCTACGGGTATTTGTTTGCGCTTTAGATATCACCTAATGACAATACTACCATCCCATATTACCTCACTACCCGCCTATCCTCACATTACTAACTACCTAAACATTACTGCACTATCACCCCCAGCCTGCACTTCACCCACCAGAGACCCATACATCTAACTTAACACTACACTACACTACCATCTATCATCACTATAAAAATACCTCACAGCAACACACTACCACACAGCACCCTGATACTAGCACGCACCACCACTGTACTACCCTGATGAAGCTTACACCACTGCTTGCAAGTACTTCTCTGCCACCCACCACTATCAGACTACCATAGTGCAGCAAATAAAATACTACCTTACACTACCACACATCCACCCCAGAAACATTCTACCACAGAACACAACACTAACACCTCAAACCACTGAACTACTGCTGTGCACAAGCACACTACCAAATGTGTAATGTCAATACCACTCACCACTGCTGCATAACATGCCAATAAAAGTGCACTCCAAGGCACCCACGTAGCATCACACAACCAATACTCTGGGGTATGCATTACCTATTACAAGTAAGCAGCGTTCCTGTTAAACCACTGGCAAACTCCTGTATTCCCTGAAGTGGTCCCCAGGGGGATTCAAATATATAGGAATTTATGTAACTATGGACACCAGAGAATTCCATCTACAGAATATGGGACGAAAACTAGAAGAGTAAAAGAGAGATGTAGAACATTGGAGGAAGCTCCCGATGTCTTTGATAGGCAGGGCAACCCAAATTGCTTTAAATGCTGCAGAGCACACTATATGAAGATCCCATTGATTTTTATAGGGTGATAGACGCAGTAACTCAGACGCTATTGTGGTCTGCGGCAGGGGAGCACCACAAATAGTATTGCAAACCCTGACTAGGAGCCCTTATGAGAACGAATCGCTGTGCCTGACCTCCAGTTGTATTAGTGAGCATCACAACTACTTGTGTTGAATGGTTGGGTTTCTCTCTCCTACAAGAACCCTCATTAATGGCTGATAGACAGGTGATGGCCCCAGGGACTATGTACATAGGCTGTATAGTGAGAACCTAGCTACCCAACACTCATCTACAACAGAATTGGATGTTAGATTGTGGAAAAAGGCCACAACGAAATAGGGATGGAAGGGAAGTGTGACACCAAAGTTCCTCCTGTGGGACTCTGATATGTTGGTGGATCTTTAAACACTGGAGAGCAAGAAACAATGAGATATGATAGGGATAACAAAGTTAAACAGTATTCGGGGTGCATAAGGACTCATCTCCTTTGAAGAGTTGCAACAGCAATACGATCTAGCAGACAGTCAGACTTTACGCTCTGCACAAGTCACATATGACCTCGCAGGCAATCGAGAGATACTGCAGGATGTGACCGACAAATTTCCACTGGAGTATCGGTTGTTAGCAGCCCCTTTACACAAGCATGTAATTTCTCATATTTAAGGGACACTACTGACTAATAGCCAAATGCTCCTTGACATACTGAGAGACAAATGGGAATGTGATCTGGGGAGACTAGGGATGAAGACTGGGGGGAGGCATGTCGTCTTCCCAGGGAGGTGGCCATCAGAGAAGGGTTTAGACTAGTGAAATTATAAGTAATGCACTCCTCATATTACACTAAGATCAGGTTATTTCGTATGGGGAAAACCGACAATAACAGATGTTTGAGGTGTTGTAGAGAAGGGGCCTTGCTACACAACCTCTTGGTCTCTCCTAGACTGCAGCAGTGCTGGATGCAGGTGGGTCGCTGTATCACAGACGTCACGGAAGAGAATCAGTTAACAGACCCATAATTAACCACACTGGGAATCTGGGGGAACGAACTCTAACTAAATACACCCTGCTGTTTAGTAACATGGCTTCATGGTCTCCAGAAGAGACTTAGGGGCTGATTACGATGGTGGACGGACTTCTGTCCATCCGCCTTTGTCCCGGGGATGTGGACCGCCCGCCTACAAGGCGGCGGTCCCACAGGTGGGATTACAATGTGGCTGCCACCACCGCGGCTGCAAGTGCCATTTTTTCAATTGCGGCGGTTGCTGCTGGCTGCAGCACCCGCTGCAATGTAAAAAAAGCACTTTTTGCATTTTCCTGCACTACGTGGCAGGCACTGCACATGGTGCAGAGAAATGTAGCCCAAGTGCAAAACTGGGGTGCCCCTGTTTAAGGGAAGCCCGCTACTGGCCCCTAAAGCCCATCCCCGCCAGCCTTTCCATGGCAGTTCACCCATCATAGGCCATCATAATCACTCCGGCGGTGCCTGCTAGGCACCGCCGCTGTGCATTGTGTGCTGAGGGCCTCCATTGCCCCGGCGGGCTCAAGGAGCCCGTCTAGATTTGTGGTGGTCAGCGTTCCTGACTGCCACAAACCCACCTGCCATCATGATATGGCGGGCAGGAAATGGCCTCACGATTGCGGTTCACCGCAATCATAATCAGCCCCATAGTTCGCCCCAGGCGCAGTAGCAAATCTCCTACCTTGGCTTTCTGGAAAGCTGATATGGATTGGTGTATGCAAGCTGAATGTATTGTGTATGGGTCCCAGCATCACCCATAAAAATGGAGGTGTTGCAATCCGCCGGGCAAAGTTATTCTGATTACATAGAATTGCAGATGTGCAATCATATAGTGCATATTTATATAATTATTTTTCTGTTGCTGAAAGTACAAAATAAGATAAAAAGATTTGAAAAAAGATTGTGTTGACACAATGGTGCTAAGCCCTGGTGTGATTCTTTAGCCCATAAGACTGATGTAACCAGTCTTCATTCAGCCTTGCACTTGCTTATTCAACGATTCATTCATTACCTCACTTATCTATCACCCATCGATGCACGCACTTACCCATCAGTTTATTATACATTCAGTCACTCATTCATGGATCCATACACCCACACATCCAAATGTGTACACATTCTCATATTCGTTTATGCATCCACCCAAATGCACACATGCAATTTGCCAATCAATGAAGAACAATTTTTTCGTAGCAGGTAGCCAGGCCTGCTGGATTTGCCAGTACTTTTTTCATTTTATATTCTGACAGCATCTGTTATTATAAAATGAGTTCAGCTTTGCCAATGTGGAATATTACTGCCAGTCTGTAAAATAAAACAGACACTTCAGGCTTCAGCTCCAGAAAGTAATTCTTGATTTACGAAGCAGATATTTTGAACTCCTGTCAGTGCTCCTTCTATGCAATATATCACCCAACCTAATCTCGAGTCATTATCAAAAATTGCTTCCCTCAGCCCAATAATGTAAATTTGCCCATAACTGTCTAAAAAGTGTTTCTGTGATTGCTCATGTAACGTCTTCCACTGTATTTGTGTATATATCAGATGCCAAAAATTCAATGTATCCATTATTTTATTGCATTTTTCCTTTTTTTAACATGTTGGTGAGAAGCGTACCAAATAAGCAGGCAGCACTGAGGTTACTGTGGGGCACAAGCATCCAGATACAAGATCTCTCAGATTAAGACCAGTGTTGCTCTCGGTCCAATGTACAGTTATTACAAACTCAGGATGGGTTTAGTGACAGAGCTGGAGATTACAGTTAAAGAGGCTGTGGGCTACTCACAAAGGTAGCTTACACTTGCGAGTAGTTTGCACGTGTAATTTACTCTTACTCTTTTGAGTAACTTTACTACTTTTGGTTATTCTGAAAAGTGTAGACTTACCCATCTCTATTCTCTGAAAGAGCCATATTTATTAGTGTCAGTTATTACTGCAAAAACAGAAACAGCAGATAGTCTAGCACCACGCATGGCCAACCACTGTTACTGCATCATCCTCACATAGAAAATGATGTAGTTAGGGACCTAAAATAATACCCCAAAAGAAATGATGTTAAGTTAAATTAAATTATTTAAATAGTTAAAAATAGAAATACATTAATTTAATGTTAAACAAATGACAAACTAAAACATTTATTATTTAATTATAAAATATTTTTAACACCTTGTAACATTATTAATTATTGAAATAGAATCAAATTACTTTGTACACCACTTTTAATAATTATTAACGCATAATAAAAAAATGTTTTACTTTAGGTGACAATTCCTTTTTTAATTTAAACTTCAGAAAAATAATTTATATTTAATTCAATATATTTAACTTAATTGAAGAATTATTTCAAAACCCAGCAAGAAGTGTGTCTACTTCAGAATAAGAATGGCAAGGCCGCAGGCCCTGATGCTCTCCCCGTTGAGGGTTATAAGCTTCTGATAGAAGAACTGATTCCAGTGTAGGAGGTTCTGTTTAATTCAATATACTGGCTGGGTGGGCATATTCCAACAACGTGGAAAGAAGCTACAATTTTTTTGATTTTAAACCCCACCAAGAATCCCAGAAAAGCAGACTCCTATCGACCAATATCTCTGCTGAACGTAGACTATAAGGGGCATATCTACAAGGGCCGGAGTTAAAATTATCGCCGCTTTAGCGTCCGTTTTCGGACGAAAAGCGGCGATAATTTAACGCCCTATTAGCAAGGACACGCTAACGCGTGAATCCATGCTTCTTCGCCCTTTCCTATCGCCCAGCTTTGCATCTCTAATGAGATGCAAAGTGGGCGTTCCTCCCAGAATAACGGGAGAAATGTCGCTAAGCGACATTTCTCCTATTATCAAGCCCCACGCAAAGGAGCATAGCGATAAGCAAAGTGGCGATAACCTCTGTTATCGCTACTTTACTTACGCCTGCTTTGACACTGACTTAGCCATGACATCCTATGGAAGGTGGATATCATGGCTAAGTATGCCTTGCCCTATCATCAAGCTAACGCCAAAAGTTGGGCGATTATCGCTGGATTTCCAGCGATAATCGCACATTTGGCAGTTAGCGCTCTGAATTTTATCGCTTTGGAGATAAGCGTTGCTGATAGCACGCTATCTCCGTGATAAAATCCAGAGTTGGCCGGTGATAATTATCCTCACGCTAAGAGCGCTGAGCGATAATTATCGCCAGCCCTTGTAGGAAGGCCCCTAAGTATGCCTTGCCCTATCATCAAGCTAACGCCAAAAGTTGGCCGATTATCGCTGGATTTCCAGCGATAATCGCACATTTGGCAGTTAGCGCTCTGAATTTTTTCGCTTTGGAGATAAGCGTTGCTGATAGCACGCTATCTCCGCGATAAAATCCAGAGTTGGCCGGCGATAATTATCCTCACGCTAAGAGCGCTGAGCGATAATTATCGCCAGCCCTTGTAGATATCGCCCAACTTTTGGCGTTAGCTTGATGATAGGGCAAGGCATACTTAGCCATGATATCCACCTTCCATAGGATGTCATGGCTAAGTCAGTGTCAAAGCAGGCGTAAGTAAAGTAGCGATAACAGAGGTTATCGCTACTTTGCTTATCGCTATGCTCCTTGCGTGGGGCTTGATAATAGGAGAAATGTCGCTAGCGACATTTCTCCCGTTATTCTGGGAGGAACGCTCACTTTGCATCTCATTAGAGATGCAAAGCTGAGCGACAGGAAAAGGGCGAAGAAGCATGGATTCATGCGTTAGCGTGTCCTTGCTAATAGGGCGTTAAATTATCGCCGCTTTCGTCCGAAACGGACGCTAAAGCGGCGATAATTTTAACTCCGGCCCTTGTAGATATGCCCCTTAGTTCTTTATGAGTATTTTGGCGGGGAGATTGGCCATGCTAGCCCCTCAGCTAATTCATGTGGATCAGAAAGGGTTTATCCCAAGGAGGCAAATCCAGAAGCTTACGCAACAACTGATAGGCGTAATTGACCTAGTCACGACTTGCTCGATTTCCTACGCCGCGATAGACATGGCTAAGGCATTTGATCGGGTGTGTTGGTCATATCTGTGGGAGGTCATGGGCGCTATGGGGTTTGTCTCTGGTTTTATACATACCCTCCAGAAGTTATATCAAAATTCATTGGCTAAGATCCTCTTTAATGGTTCGTTGACAAGGAGTTTTAATAAACCAAGGGGTACGTGGCAGGGCTGCCCCTTGTCACCCTTGTTGTTTGATATCTACATCGAACCTCTTGCACAACAGTTAAGGGCAGACAGACAGGTTGTCCCCTTCTATGCATCAGCGTTTAATAGCAAGATAGCGCTGTACTCTGACGGCTTGTTAATTTATACTTCTGACCCCGATACAACTGTGTTGGAGTGGAACAGTTGATTGGAGAATTCGGGGCTTTGTGAGGGTACCTGGTAAATAAGTCCAAAACGAAAATAATGTGTTGGAATGTAGAAGGGTGGAGTGATAGGTTTAGCTCGGAGATAAAATACTTTGGGGCATATTATCAAGGGCCGGCGATAAATATCGCAAAGCGCGCTTAGCGCTTGCATATTTATCGCCGGCTATCTCTGGAATTTATCGCCCGGTTAGCGCGTTATTAACAACGCGCATCGCCGAGGCGATAAAAATGTCAGAGATAGCGTGGATATCGCCGTTTTCCCATGGGAAAACGGCGATATCCTAGATGATAGGGCCTGTGGTCTTAGCCACAGAATCCACCCCCATGTTAAGTATGCTTTAGTCAGGAATTTAACAGACGTTAAATTCCTGCGTTAGAGCATACTTAACGCGATTAAAATAATCGCTTCCCCGCATTGTAAATATCGCGAAGCTGCCTTCGCGATATTTACCCATGTTGTTTCCACAGACATGCCTACTTTGCATCTCATTATCGATGCGAAGTCAGGCGTGCTGGAAACGGGAGCAAAATCAGCAAAACACGCGATAGCGTGACTTTGCTGATAAGGCGATATAATTATCGCCGCTTTTCGTCCGAAAACGGCCGCAAAAGCCTTGTTAATATGCCCCTTAGGGATTACGATTGTCAATAAGGTGGATGAAATTCCTCTCTGTAACTTAAAAAGGGTAGCTAGGGAAGTTGACGTATTGCTCTCTAGGTGGAAGAACTTGCCCCTAACAATTTACGGACGCGTTAACTTAGTAAAGATGACAATCCTCCCTAAGCTAACATATCTCTTTAATTGTATCCCCCTTACATTACTGAGATCAAATATAGATAACATTTAGGGGAAAATAGTTAGTTTTATTTGGGCTTCTAGAGGCGCCAGATTGGCTTGTAAAAGGCTTAGACGTAGGCTGGTCAAGGGTGGTTAAGTGCTTTCTATGTGAGGGAGATAATTTTGGAACACAACTCTTCTAGTAGCAGCCTTCCCTCCAGTGGTTCGAATTCAGGTAAGTCCAGAGCCTCCAAGCTCTCCGACTGCCAGGTGTGTCACAGCTTGGCATATTTCAGTAATTGAATACTGTGCAAAGAGTAGTCACGTAACTTTTGGATACTTTTTAAACATTAAATTATATTCATTAAGATTTTGAACTACTTTAAATAATTTACTTGTATTTAAAAATACCTCATATGGGTTTTTTTTAAGTCCCTGTCGCCAATATTTGTTATGGGAGTGTTTTGCAGAACCAGTAAGTTCTGCAGCATGTTTAGTGCTGGATTTACTCCAGCTCAGAGCTGGAGTAATTTACTAGAGTTTTGGGCCCTTTCTGGATGTAGTAAGTTTAGAATTGCAGTTTGTGAATAGCAATGGGCTTACTCTTTTGGGGGTGGGTGCTAGTCCACCCCTAAACCCCTTCCTAAGCTTCCCTAAACCAATCCTTATTCCTCCATAAACCTCTCCCATTGATTTGTAAGTATGCTCCTTTTCCCAGCCACTCCCTTTGGCCCCTCCCACATTCCCAACTAAGGGCCAGATTCCGATCTCGCTAGGAAAGCCCTCCGTACAACTCGGATCCGGAGGGTTTTCCTTTCGAATCGCGCCGTACGAGTCCATCCGAGCGAGTACAATGCACCTGTATGGTTACGGACTCGGTTCGCTCGGACTCCCATAGCACTCTATGGGAGCCTGTATACCGACGCGTCCACAGGCTCCCATAGCAAAAAGGGGTGGGTTGGGGAAAAGCGTACACCCTGTGGCGGTCACCCCATGGTGACCGCCACACTGCTCATGCTTGGATCGGGGGGACCCATGCGCACCCCACCGCGACCGATTTGGAGGGCTCAGGGTGAATGTGGGCCTGCTCTGGCCCCCCGAAGTCTGATTCCGACAGCCATTTCGTCCCGCTGAGACCAAGTAGATACAGCTGTCCGATTCGTGCATCATACTTGCACGTTCGGAATCGGCTCCATTGCGCGGCACGATTTGGCTCCGAACGAGTCGGACAGACAGGTTCGGAAACAATTCGGTTGACGCGGGCGAGATCTTCTCATCGTACTTGCTCGTTTAGAATGGGGGCGATTCAGATGGAAACAGTGGCTCTGACTCAGATTTGGATGTTCCGGATGCCGGCAGGAGCCCCTCCGACCGAGATCGGAATCGAGCCCTAAGTAGAAAACTTCCATGTGTGAGGATCTCCCCATCGAACAGATACGAGTGGGGGAGGTGGAGATGTAGGGCCTTATTACGAATTTCGCAGGCAATGGACAACCGTACCCACGGTCCATCCGCTGCGAGCTCGGCGGTCCGACCGGTTTATTATGAGATGGTTGGATTGCCTATGCAAACACCGCCGGCGAACCGCTGACACCACCAGCCAACTCGGACCACGGTGGCCACAGAATGGGCCAGTAAGGCTCTGGGAAGCTCAGAACATCAGTGAAACTGCTGGCCCAACTACGAGCTGCTATATAGCCGGCGTGACCATATTGGTCCACCACCACATCTGAGATGGTGGAAAGGGAGGGATATAAGGCCAAAACCTACCTCTACTCACTTCTACATGTCTTCTGCCGTCATGGAGCCCATCAGACACGTCCTGCCGCTGCTGTACCTGCTTGATCCCGTCCAAAATCCACTCCGTCGCGAACAAAATCGGCGGTAAGTCTACTACCAGTTTCCATAGACTCCTCAGCAAAATGATGCCCTGCCATGGACCAGGCAAGGGGTTGGGGTTTATCTGGGATTGTTTTATAAGAATAATCAAAAATACATCTGTAGGATGCCCTCCTAGGCCAAAACACTGGTACTGCACATGCACACTGTACTTAAATGGACAGATGGACATGTGTTTGCAAATTATATACAGTGATAGTGATGTGTGGATTATTTTGTGTTCCACAACAACCCCTCCTCATCAATATCACACATATTAATCTCTGTCACACATTTATTTTGCCCTTTATCACTTGTCTGCCATGTTACTATTGATCCTCACACATCATGCAACTTACCATTTGACTAGTGTTGGTAAAGTAAGATTGAAGTGACTACAACTACCATGAGGCCCTGTCACTGCTACTCTAACCAAGATGCTAGACATCTTGTGCCCCTTCTCACTTGTCTGCCATGTCACAACTGATCTTCTTCACTCATCATGCAGCTTACCATTTCTCAAGTGTTGGTAAAGTTAGATTGAAGTGTCTTCAACTACCATGAGGCCCTCTCATTCCAACTCTAACCAAGATGCTAGACTCCTTTTTCCCCTTCTCATTTGTCTGCCATGCTACTACTGATCTTCACACATCATGCAACATAATGCAACTTACCATATCTCAAGTGTTGATAAAGTGAGATTGAAGTGACTACAACTACCCTGAGGCCTTCTCACTGCAAATCTAACCAAGATGTTGTAGTCAATGTAACACGCTCACATTGTATACATCCCAGGTCCTGTCATGATGTCAAAGAAACATCTGCATGGATGTGTCATTAAAGTGAAACACACCTTCTCTGCTACTACGTCTATATTGGACTATCACGCATCATCCACATGTAAAGGCAATGTTAGTCGATGGGTTTACATAGAATCAGTGTGAGAACCATTCTAAGGGCACAATGGAAACACTCTCTGTAGGATAGCTGTATCGGGGAAACCCTGAAAAGCTGGGGTCCTGGGCCACAGTACATTTTGCACATGCCTGACAAACTCAATGTGCACTGGACCTGGGAACTGAAGTATATCACGGACAACCTATAGCATAACCAAGTGCCATGCATGTGTAGGGATTGTGTAAGAGCAACTTATGAAAGTAAACACAGCACCAACAGCAGATGGCACAAACCTAGATAAAGGAGCTGTAAGGTACACACCGGGAAATGGACAGGGGCAGCTCCTCTGTTGGAGTGGAGGAGAGTCGCCCCACTTAATTGCCTCCGAGCATCATTACTATTTTATTTTTCATCCCGACATCCTCCCGTCCTGCGCGAGCATCAGGACCGGGGTGGGCCACTGCTGAATGAAAGCAGCAGGGATTGGGAGGAAGGTGGGTTGCCTTGGCACTTTTCAAAGGGTGCATGTTTTTTTGGCAGGCCGTGTTGCGACAGCCAGTCAGACATGCACACTTTGAAATCTCTAACCCAGCTGTCTTAAGGAATATGTGACGTTACAACGCGATGATTTACATCGTGGTACGTTACATTGCAGTTATTACAACGCAAGTCGTTACAACGACTTGCGCTGGAGGGCGCTGGAGTTAGGAATAGTATGATTTACTATTCCAACTCCAGCCTACGTAACAGTAGGGAAGGTGTTGGAATAGTAAATTATACTATTCCTTAGTGTATAGCGCCATCCAGCGCAAGTCGTTGTAACGACTTGCGTTGTATTCACCGCGATGTAAACGTACCGTGGTGTAACGACTGCGTTGTAAAGGTCGTTCGCCGTCTTAAGACAGCTGGGTTAGAGTAAGTACAGGGCTCCAGTGCCCTTGTTAGCGGCTAGAGAGGCCGTTCCCTCCAGTCAGGGTGTTGCTTTCAGGCTGGTGAGAGCAGCACCCTTATTGGTCAAGTGAGTTTCCTGGTGGCCGGGTTGCAGTGCGACGGGGTCCAGAGCAGGAGGTTCTGTTTTCAGGTAAGTGCTTTATTATGATATATATTATTTTATATTTGCACGAGCCCCCTTGTTTTGATTTTTTTAAATTTTGTTTGAGCGCATGCCTGCCCCCCCTTTCCTGTTGTTGCCAGCCACCACAGGAAATGGACACTTGCCCATGCAGAACTATACAAAGTTATGACAAGTTAACACCCTCCGTGTGTGGATCAACAAATATCTAACTTCAACACACCAAACACATATCCAACCTACATCATAGGAAAAAGTGCAATCTAAATGATGTTGACAGTGGCCAGGCCAAGCTGAAATACTTACCATATAGCATGTCACCCAATGCAATATCTGTCCCATTTGGATTTCATCCCATATAGACATGCATCCAACATTTCCTCTTGTCCTGTGTAGCTTCAGCACAGGCTCCAAGGGCACAACATACTAACCACAACAACTGGATTAGCAATCAGGGATGAAACAAACACAACTGTAGTTGCACATCACTAAATATACAATAACATCAAATAGTTAGAAAAGTAATGGCAGGACCAATGTCTTCAAAACTATGAAAAGATTTTAATGACTATGTCATAACAAGATTATAAACAAAGGCCATTGGCCAATCCATTCAGTGTCCAAGTGCCACAGCACAATGCTGTGGCACCAAACTGGCCCTTACTGACACTGCCAGGGAACCTTCTCACAAAGGGGAATCCATTGGGCATAGCAGGCACCTCGAAGATGGTACTTAGGAAGGGGGGGGGGGCAGAGGTTTAAGGCAGGGTGGGTTTAGTTTTGGAAGGTGTCTTCTCGGGTTTGAGGGGTTTTGGGCTGGATTTGGGGGTGGGAATGCTGTTTTTCAGTGGTGGAGTGGGAAGTGGAAGAGATGGGTTTACCTTTCGGCTGCGTTTTATGTTTTTTTTCTATTTAGGGCTGGGTTCAGGGGGGTGAGGATGCTTTTTCAGGGGTGGAGTGGGAAGTGGAAGTGATGTGTTTGGGTTTGGGTGTTGGAGGGGTTTTATGTGTTTTTCTTTTAAGGGCTGGATTCATGGGGGTGGATATCCTTTTTCAGTGGTGGAGTGGGAAGTGGAAGGGATGGGTTTGGATGTGGGAGAGGTTTTGGGACTTTGGGACTTTGGGAGGGGGCATCAGGTTTCGCAAGGGCAAACATGACTTCCTCACGGGGAAAATGGGTAGGGTGTTTGGGTTGTCGTTCAGGTTGGGAGGAAGAGGGAGTGGAAGTCTGAGCTGGGTCTGCTGTCTGTACTGTGTGTGTGTTTTTTGGTGTGTGTTATGTGGATGTGCTGGGTGTAGTGGATGCGTCTGTGGCTGTTGCTGTGGTGCCTGCATTTATGCTGGGAGTTGTGGAGGGGTCTGTGGCTGTTGCTGTAGTGTCTGCATGAATGTTGGGTGTTGTGGAGGGGTCTGTGGGTGTTGGGGTGGTGTCTGGTGGTGTGGGTGTGGTTGAGGGCTCTGTGGGTGTTGGTGTAGTGTATGGAGGTATGGGCGGGATGGGGGTAGTGAGGGGGGTGTCTCGTGAGTGGTTGCATGCCTGTATCCTTTGTGATTTTTGTTTGTGTGCGGTGCTTATGTCTGATGAAGTCTGTGCATGCTTAGTTGTGCGTGTGCTTCGGATAGGAATGGGAATAGGGAATTTGAATGGGGAAGGCTGGGGGGTGGAAGTTTGGGATGGGGGAGGGCTGTCATGAGGGAGAAGGGTAGAGCCTAGAAAGATCTCTGTAGGGCAGACATTGCAGTGTGAATGCCTTCCAGGTAGGCAACCATCTGGGTCAGCTGGTTGTTTTGCCCCTGGATGGCATTCAGGACCACAGTCAGACCCACAATGATACTCCTCAGGAGGTCAATAACCTTCTCACTCAGGGCAGTGGGGCTAACAGGGGCTGCAGTGCCTGGAGCGAAGGAGATTGCTCCCCTCTTAGAGGAGTGGGAACGGCCAACTTGTTGAGGGACAACAGGGAGGGTGGCGATGGAACTGGGGGTGGTGGACAAGGATGAAGGTAAAACGAATCCTGTGGGGTCCACCACCACTCCGGAGTGTCCACTGGAGAATAACTCAGATGATGACAAACTTGAGATGCTGTCCTCCGGAGCACTCCTCACACCCTCCTGGTCACTGGGTCCCTCCGTGTCTGACATCTCGCATCTGGAATCACTGTGACCAGCAGTGTCCCCACCAATGCTGGCTCCTTCTCCTCCTCTTGCCCTGGATGTATCTGAAATGACATGTACCATGAGTTTATTGCAACTGCATTTTCAAACATGACCATCACAAATCAACAGAAAACATTGAAGTCGTCCACATATCACACCACCTTCATGGTTTACTCCATAGGCTTCAAATTTAGCATGAGCACATGAATGCATGCTACATAATCTGCAAACAGTTGGGTCCACTCATGTCATAACCCAAGACAAGCCCAATTGCATTCATGGAATTTTCTACACTAAATCATTATGTCCATACTAGGATAGTATACATGCAAATGCTCATTGCATACTGATGACACTTTGGACTCCAAATTACATCATATGTCCACTACCTGAAAAGTCAAATGAAATCTGGACACGTGTAGTTTAGCTATGTATCACATTTAGCAAATAAAGTTCCCTGAAAACATTAAAGTCCAAACATTTGGGAGTTAGGTACTCTGAATTCATACAACACAACACTTCATATAGCCATACGAATATCCCCAATCCTGCTTGGAACAGGTGATGACACCAATCGTAGATTGTATATCTGCAAGCCAATACACCTTTGGAGGTTTTGGGCATCACTGAACATCTATGACATGAAGATGTGGGATCACTAGGGTCCCAATGGGCATGCACATCACACCACTCTTTGGTATTGCACACTCAGATTGCCTGTAAGGATCAGTGAAGGGACACACACATATGATCCCCACAGTTCTACATCTCACTCCCTCATGCATGTCACCAGTCAGTGAATGAAATATTGAAACACTATTGCAGATGAAGCAACAACTGGCAAATGCACACTGGCCAACGTGTAGGCACTAATGCTGATGGCACCAGTGATGTTTGCACTGTCATTTCACTGTATGCCCAGTACTTACCAATGGGAACTGTTGTATAGTCACAGCATGTACTCTGAACTCTATGTCATGACACATGCAATAGGGCCACCATCAAATGAGAGCCAGTAGTAAGGGTGCATCACCCCTCACACAAGCAAGACAAGTTGCCTGTGTGGTACAATTGTAACCCAGATTTACTGAGAACATGAGATGATTACTCACTTCATTCAACCAGATGTCTGCTCAAATGGAGACAAAAGGATATGGACAGAATTCTGATGTGATCCAGGTCAGAAAGACAACAGCCACAGCACAGTAGCATGCACCTACTACCACACTTACACTAACAATGACTCATCTTGTGTGTGGCACATGGGCCACCACCAGTATGGTTGGTGAAATGCCTGTCTGTAACACTCAAAGTTGGCAATAGGACATGTATGACTCTGGCCAGAACTCACACCCATGAATCTGCTGTTGACCCTCAAATGCCCATCAAGGTCCAGGTAGGCCACCACCAGTATGCGGGCCATCAGGGGGGGTCAGGGTCCAGCGAGGACTTCACCAGCGGGACCTCCGTGATCTTCTGGGTCCAGCGCCGCAGGTCCTCCCACCTATTTTTGCAATGGGCACTACGCTAGTTGAAGACCACCAGGGTCCGCATCTTCAGAGCGATGGCTCTCCAGATGGCCTTCTTCTGCTGGGCTTTGACCTGGATGGATGCCATAGATGTAGAAACAAATTGTAACTGTCAGCATGATACACATTACGTTGACATCTAGCACAAGCCTTCATCAAGAGTCAACATATTACATGTGTCCATGTCACATGCTAAGCGCAACTAAAGCATGGATACATACTTTGTGCTCATCTGATGACTAACCTCAACCCTGGTCATGACCTACACTGACTGAGGCAGCACACTTACATGTAGGCCAGGGCCATCCTACATGGAATGTGATGTGAGGTACCATGACACACAACACACCATTTTTTCCTTGTGAAGGGTAAAATACCTGTGCATGACTGTCTAGACACCTTTACTGCTAGGCTAATTGTATTGATGCATATTGTCCATACAGGTGAGTACCCGTACCATAGTATACACAATATCCTAAGACTAAGGTAACGAGGTAAGGGCTGGTATGTGTGACACTGAGAGCTACCTGTCTGGGGGCAGTGTGGGCATGTGGACTATTTATTTGAATATCCTAATAAGTCATAATAAGTTTTTTTTTTTTTGCTGCCATCACAGGACACCCCTTTTGCCATATGTGGCACTGTAACAGGGATGACAATCAACATAACATTGTATGTGTTGTGTGATAGGGAATATTGTAGCCAAGTAGATGATTCACATTTCTAAATATATTCAGAAGTAACCCACTATCTACACTGTTTATGTCTCAGATGTGCAATAAGCCTGTACAGTGGAAGCAACACTATTAGAAAAGTGCCAACAGACCTGTGTAAGTAAGAGGACAGTCATTAGTGAGAGACACACATTGACACTGTGGGTCAATGGAAAGAAGTATCAGGTCAGTGGATCAGCTCAGTCACCATGCCTCATATTATCCATGTAACAGCTATTAGGGCTACTAGTGGTATAGATAACTCTTTCTGGGAACATCCATGGGTCAGCAGATCTACAAGGACACTACTCTGAGTATCACTTCTCCTTTCACAGTATCTCTGGCCCAGGGTGTGCCATTGCCCAGACTGCCCACATATCAATGTCTGGCCTTGCTCTCTGCAGACCGAGGCTACTTATTCTAAATGAACCTCACATTTCAAAGGATTCAATACAGAAAAGTGAAACTTCGGCCTATTTCATATGTAAACATACAGTTGTGTGGCCCCCTGATTGGGTCTATGAGGTATAGCTTTCCCAGACAACTGTTTTACAAAGTTTGATATGGGCTGAGTGATCTGTGGGATAGTACACTTGGCTAACATCATCCTCTAATACTTGTAACAGTATACAGTCATGGTGTGAAGCCTATACAAAAACCATGCACATATACCATGATGTGATTTGATAACTAATTGTAGCTAGAATGAACTTCAGCCCTGCATAGAGATTGGCCTGCTCTGGCCACCCCCTCTGAGGTGGTCTTCTTCTCGATGCCCGCGGCATGGACGTGCCGGATTCCACTCCTGGTAGGAGTGCTGGTTAATGTGTGCTATCTTGCACTGTTTTTAAGAGACCTTTAATTTCCTTGTCAGCACTTATTGCTGGGAGGTGCCTGACTCCCTCAGTAGACCTTTCTCCTTTGTTTGGCTTTGCTTTTGCTTTCCTTGTAGCACCCCAGTGTAGCACCTTGGTGACGGAGTTGCCTGGCTCTACCCCCCTTACTTACCGCTGCATCACGCTCTCTCCCTGAATTCATCTAACACTGAGTGCAGGGTACGGTAAATCGTCTCGCTCCATGCCCCGCTGCCTCGGATTGACCTGCTCCACGCCCCCGGAAGCGGTCTTCTTCCAGATGCCAGCGGCGCAGACATGCCGGATTCCATTCCTGGTAGGAGCGCTGGTTGATGTGTGCTCCCACTCCCCCCTGAGTGTGTCTCCACTCGGGCTGAAGTGTTGTGTGTTGTTTTAACAGCACTATCTTGCACTGTTTTTAAGAGACTTTAAATTTCCTTGTAAGCACTTATTGCTGGGAGGTGCCTGGCTCCCTCAGTAAACCTTTCTCCTTTGTTTGTCTTTGCTTTTGCTTTCCCTATATCACCCCGGTGTAGCTCTCGGTGCCGGAGTTGCTTGGCTCCACCTCCCTTACTTACTGCTGCATCACGCTCTCTCCCTGGCCCTAAATTCATCTAACACTGAGTGCAGGGCATGGTGAATCGTCTCGCTCCACGCCCCGCTGCTTTGGATTGGCCTGCTCTGGCCACACCCCTGGAGGCAGTCTTCTTCTTGATGCCCGCGGCACGGACGCGCCGGATTCCACTCCTGCTAGGAGCGCTGGTTGATGTGTGCTCCCACTCCCCCCTGAGTGTGTCTCCACTTGGGCTGGAGTGTTGTGTGTTGTTTTAACTGCACTATCTTGCACTGTTTTTAAGAGACTTTTAATTTCCTTGTAAGCACTTATTGCTGGGAGGTGCCTGGCTCCCTCAGTAGACCCTTCTCCTTTGTTTGGCTTTGCTTTTCTTTTGTAGCACCCCGGTGTAGCACCTCGGTGCCGGAGTTGCCTGGCTCCACCCCCCTTACTGACTGCTGCATCACGCTCTCTCCTTGGCCCTAAATTCACCTAACACCGAGTGCAGGGTGCGGCGAATCGTCTTGCTCCACGCCCCTCTTCCTCAGATTGGCCTGCTCTGGCCACTCCCCCGGAGGCGGTCTTCTTCTCGATGCCCGCGGTGCAGATGCGCGCAGCGGGCGTGCCAAAGGCAAGCCCGTCGGCACCCGTCCGCGCCCGGCCAGGGCCAGGGGCCAGAACCCCTACCCGTTTCATGAACGGTCACCCTTTGAGGTATTCGACTGAACGCTTAAAAGAATTAGCAACTCCGACTCTGGAATCATGCCGCCACACCTTATGTACTGAGTCAGACCAACTCTACTGTACGCAGTGCCCATTCAAATTGACCTTGTTGAAGGTAATTCCCATGATAGAGTATAAATTGAAGTTTTTACTTAATAATTGCAGATCACTCAGTAAGCATAAGCTTGAAATCTATGCTTGTCTTACTGACAATCAACCTGACGCCATGTTTCTCACAGAAAATGGCTGAATGAGGACTCTGCCCGAGAAATTACAAGCCCTCCTCTCCAACTACGGTATCCTTAGACAGGATCGCCCCATTAAGCACAGAGGAGGGATTGCCGTTATTCATAAACTCTCTTTAAAATGCACCATGAAAGTGGTTAACATAGACAACTGTTAAGCTGCCTTTTTTACTATAGCAGCGGTTAATGACTTCGCGCTTAATGCCTTCCTGATTTATCGACCACCTGGCCCGGCGAATAATTTTATCTCAAGTCTGGTGGAGACGATGGTCCAACCAGCATTGCACCACAGTAATCTGATTATTCTGGGTGATCTTAATATACACCTTGACTCCCATACGAACACCGAAGCGCAATCCCTCTGTCAGGAATTAGCTGCTCTCCAGCTAGATCTTAAAACCACTTGACCTACCCATCAGCTGGGTCATATATTAGATCCCATGTTTTCTAACTGTATGGAGATTGAGGTTGAAGGCCCGCTGGCGGTACCCTGGTCTGACCACCATCTTGTGGCGTTTTCCACTGCATTGGCTAAACCCCCCCTCCCCTGGCCAGAACTTGCTTGAACATTGTGTACAGGAAATGGACCAGATTCAATGCAGGGAGCTTCACCCAAGCTCTTCAGCAGGGTCACCCCCATATGGGAGAGGATATTAATGCTGCTTACATTGCAGTGGACAAGTGGATCGTTGGAGCACTGGATACTGTAGCTCAATGGACCACAAATACTCCTCAGAGATGAACCAAATCGGTGCCTTGGTCCAATGAAGATTTGATAATAGCCAAAAAATCTTGCAAGCGCTTAGAGCGCCAATGGAGGAACGACTTCTCCGAAAGCAATAAAGCCGCCTATAAGGCGGAACTAAACAGCTATAATGCTCTCATTAGGAAAACCCGTGCTGCGTATTATAGCAACAGAATAGAGCAAGCCGACAATTCCTCTAAAGAATTGTTCTCCATCCTTAAAGATCTATCCTCATTAGAGAGAACAGTGGCCCCCGTCCCTAGCTCTTTTGAATCATGTAACCAGATTGCCGAGTTCTTTGCTACGAAAGTAGCTAAAATATACAACTCTTTCACTTATGAGGCTTGTAAGGGTTCTCTCCTCCACCCTTACAGAAATCTTACGATTGAGGGAAGCGCCCTCTCGGAGTTTTCCCCTCCTATGCTGGAGGAGTTAAAAGGTGTCGCCTTCAGTATTAAATCTGGCTCCCCAGTGGACCCAGCCTCGCCGAAGGTCATCAGGGAAGGACTCAACGCAATACTGCCTTATGTTCGGCAGCTTTTGGAGCTTTCCTTCCGCCGCGTTGTGGTTCTATGTCAGTGGAAACAGGCGATCGTCTTCCCCTTAAAGAAAAAACCATCAGCTGACTCGGGTCTATTGGATAATCTATGTCCCATTTCACTCCTGCCTTATTTCTCTAAAATAGCAGAGAAAGTGGTGAACTCTCAATTGGTTGTCCACATCAACCGGAACAACCTATTCCATCCCACGCAATCAGGTTTTAGAGCTGCGCACTCTACCGCGTCAGCGCTGCTTCTTGCTACTGTGACACTACGTAGGCGTGCGGATGAGGGTCAGACTGCAGCTCTGGTCTTACTTGACCTCAGAACCAGAGTAAACCTCTATACCGACCTATTTTATTTAATCAATGACCCGAAAAGGGTTCTGAACTGCCACACCTGAATGCATATCATACATTTATATTACGTTCACAAAATATGAACTGATTTATTAGACATAATTCTATACTGTTAAAAAATTCATTCTTTATTTATTTCATTGTGAGAGTACATATAAATCTCTAAAGTTCACATATAGACATATAATAATGACACAATTAGTATTTTGAGTTTACACAAAATATCTTTTACAATTCATTTCAAAAGATTGTGGACATCCCACACAAATTAGATATACAAACAATAAAAAATTGCTCACTATCATCATTCACTCAATTCCACTAACATACTGTCACATATACTCATTCACACAATACTCTTTCAACCACATACTCATAAAAAGTAAGGGGAGGTTTTATAGACCCTATGGTGGATTGTTAAGGTATTCGCAAGGAACACCACTTTAGGAGAAAGGATTCTCTAAAGTCGCTTTGTTGAAACCAGTTAGCGGTCTACGTGCGTTTCAGTGGAAAACCACCTTCCTCAGGACCCGGTTTACTGAAGATTCATAAAAGAATAAAGATGTAGGGATGTCTGAAAATAGAAAGTGCATACATTAGAATGCTAGGTATGATGGCAGTATTTATTTAGTGACAGTGGAAGCTTCCTATATTTTTAAAAAGGATTTAAATTAGTTACACTCTTAGCTCATCTTGGTGCTAGGGTCTCTGTCAGTGACGAGAGATAGTGTGATGCATGCAAGATATATTTATCCATACAAGGGAAAGGATATAGGTGTCCTTTGTCCCAATGTATCAAGGTTCAGAATAGAAAGAGTAGGCATAAGTTGACAGGCATGCAAGATATCCTAAGTGCCAGCTGTTCGTGACTGCTAATGTTTTATATAAGTGATGTCAAAAGTGTCCCTTAGGGAAACCAGAATGATTATGCAAACCTTCTTAGAGCCACTGATGGCGGGCCTTTCGTAATTTAGGACCCTCTGAGGTATATCCAAAGCATTCAATTATCTATAGGTAAACGATTGATGTGTTAGAGGTAGGTTCTATTATAGACTGTCTCTAGTTTGTACTCAAAGTGATAGGTGCGTTCAATACCTTAGAATTCTAATCGTTCATCTTGTTGGCGTACTGTCAGGATTGCAATACCGCAGTTAAATAGTAGAAAGCTGCAAAAATAGCAGAAAGAGATTTAGATGCCTTATTGCCCTGGTTACAGTTGCCATGAAGGCTGTCTATGCTTATGATTTAAAGGAGGTTAATTACCCCTAATAAAAATGGAGCCCCCTTTCCTTAGGGTGGATCTGGTGGAAACGGCGGGGGTGAAAAGCCCCTCTGCAAAGTCCTTATATTCAAGAATACAGTGTAATGTCCAACTCTTCATAGCCTGTTCTTAGTTGCAAAATCGCTGTTGGGTGAAAAGGAACAAACTATGATTGATAGTCTGGGCACTCGCTAGGAAAATTAGCCAAGCTATTGCACGGGGCTTGTGCCTCGGATTAAATACCCCCGCAATGCGGCCGCAGTATCTCTCGCTCCCCGTAATGTTCCCGTCCACGCCTGGAACAAGACCCTGGTAGTCCGATACCCATCGCTGATTCCTACGGGCTAAGTCATCTGCAGTGTGTCTTACCTCAGACATGTGTTGTACTGTCGGCGGGCGAGAACCAGTAACCACGATTCCGGAAACAGAAAGAGATTTCTGGTATGCCCGGTCATTTATACGAGGAGGAGTAGGCCGGCAACTTCCTCTCGCGGTCATTTTTAGAGGGATCGCTAGTGTGCCACTACGGTCGCCATCTTGGAATGGGTGCTAGAGCTGATCTGCGGGCCAATTGATAGTGGTCAGGGACCGACAACATCATTTCCATTTTTTGTGAGTATTTGTCACTGTCCATGACCACTATTCCTCCAGCTTTATCACTGGGCTTGTTGGTAAGATGTTTATTGTTCTCTAAATTTTGCAATGCCTGTATTTCCAGTTTTGTAAGGTTGGGTAGGGTTTACGAATATACTTTGTGATCTTTTCCAATTCTTTGATCACTGTTTTTTCGAAGACATCAACTTCTGGGCCTACCATCTCTAAGGTGGGTGTAAACTTAGACGGGGCTTGCATCCTGAACAGTTGACGTCTTCCTCTGTGGGCATTTTTTCAGACATATACTTTTGTAGGCGGATTTTTCGAAAAAACGAAAAAACATCTTTGTGCATGGAAAAAGGTTAGGAGATGTACTCGGAACAAAGGACAAACATTTACTGAGTAAAGTGATCTCTTCTGAAGCTAGTTGGTGACTGGACAAATTGAAGATAGGGATACTCTCTCCATAAGGGAGGTTCTTATCTAGGATTTCCAGTATTGGTGATTCCTTGTTCTCATGTATGGCTGAGGATGTACTTGCTCTGTCTGATGGTAATTGTTCCTGTCCTGCCCCTGAAATCTCACACGCCCCCTGCCCCTGCCCTGCTCTAAAAAAGGCGATTGCCTAAATTGTTGTTGGTTATAGGCTTGTCCTCGTCGATTTCTGGGATTATAGGCAGGGCCCTCATTTGTCGTGGGGCCATCATAGTCCGAATCAGAAGAGTTTGTGTCTGAGAACGTCAGAGTTTTCTGTCTTTTTTGAGGATGGATGTGTGTCACTCCTCCCTCATAGCGTTTCTCCTGATAGAAGTTGCTTTGAAGGTAAGGATAGATCTTCTCTTGTGAAAACCAGCGTATGTCTTTTTTTAGTTTTTCTGTTTTTTTCTTAAAGAGGTAGTCTTCAAACTCCTGTAGTTCTTGATTAATGCTAAGGAGTTTGTTCTTTTCTTCTTCTACGCTAGTATTACTTTTAAGTTTTGAAATGATCCAATCCTTTGGACCCACCATCCTAGCCAATAATGAAACATAGGTCTTTGCATTGCTATCGATATACAAACATACTATAGACCGCAGCGTTGAACTCATTGATTTCAATATGGCGATCGCTGATCACCAGTCTAGCACCTCACTCGTCATTGGAGTTTTTTAGCCCATGAAATGATCTTTTTTCTTAGTGTACAGTCGGGCCAACAACAGGTTCCGACTTTACACAGTCCAGGTAAATTAGTCATCAAATACGATTCATTTATTCAGTTTGTTTAGAAATAATTGACCCTGATACATGGTACAATATGTAAATTTCCTTAGACTAACAATGTCGACCGCACCCATTCCAAGATGGCGACCGTAGTGGCACACTAGCGATCCCTCTAAAAATGACCGCGAGAGGAAGTTGCCGGCCTACTCCTCCTCGTATAAATGACCGGGCATACCAGAAATCTCTTTCTGTTTCCGGAATCGTGGTTACTGGTTCTCGCCCGCCGACAGTACAACACATGTCTGAGGTAAGACACACTGCAGATGACTTAGACCGTAGGAATCAGCGATGGGTATCGGACTACCAGGGTCTTGTTCCAGGCGTGGGCGGGAACATTACGGGGAGCGAGAGATACTGCGGCCGCATTGCGGGGGTATTTAAACCGAGGCACAAGCCCCGTGCAATAGCTTGGCAAATTTTCCTAGCGAGTGCCCAGACTATCAATCATAGTTTGTTCCTTTTCACCCAACAGCGATTTTGCAACTAAGAACAGGCTGTGAAGAGTTGGACATTACACTGTATTCTTGAATATAAGGACTTTGCAGAGGGGCTTTTCGCCCCCGCCGTTTTCACCAGATCCACCCTAAGGAAAGGGGGCTCCATTTTTATTAGGGGTAATTAACCTCCTTTAAATCATAAGCATAGACAGACTTCATGGCAACTGTAACCAGGGCAATAAGGCATCTAAATCTCTTTCTGCTATTTTTGCAGCTTTCTACTATTTAACTGCGGTATTGCAATCCTGACAGTACGCCAACAAGATGTAAGATTAGAATTCTAAGGTATTGAACGCACCTATCACTTTGAGTACAAACTAGAGACAGTCTATAATAGAACCTACCTCTAACACATCAATCGTTTACCTATAGATAATTGAATGCTTTGGATATACCTCAGAGGGTCCTAAATTACGAAAGGCCCGCCATCAGTGGCTCTAAGAAGGTTTGCATAATCATTCTGGTTTCCCTAAGGGACACTTTTGACATCACTTATATAAAACATTAGCAGTCACGAACAGCTGGCACTTAGGATATCTTGCATGCCTGTCAACTTATGCCTACTCTTTCTATTCTGAACCTTGATACATTGGGACAAAGGACACCTATATCCTTTCCCTTGTATGGATAAATATATCTTGCATGCATCACACTATCTCTCGTCACTGACAGAGACCCTAGCACCAAGATGAGCTAAGAGTGTAACTCATTTAAATCCTTTTTTAAAAATATAGGAAGCTTCCATTGTCACTAAATAAATACTGCCATCATACCTAGCATTCTAATGTATGCACTTTCTATTTTCAGACATCCCTACATCTTTATTCTTTTATGAATCTTCAGTAAACCGGGTCCTGAGGAAGGTGGTTTTCCACTGAAACGCGCGTAGACCGCTAACTGGTTTCAACAAAGCGACTTTAGAGAATCCTTTCTCCTAAAGTGGTGTTCCTTGCGAATACCTTAACAATCCACCATAGGGTCTATAAAACCTCCCCTTACTTTTTATGAGTATGTGGTTGAAAGAGTATTGTGTGAATGAGTATATGTGACAGTATGTTAGTGGGATTTAGTGAATGATGATAGTGAGCAATTTTTTATTGTTTGTATATCTAATTTGTGTGGGATGTCCAAAATCTTTTGAAATGAATTGTAAAAGATATTTTGTGTAAACTCAAAATACTAATTGTGTCATTATTATATGTCTATATGTGAACTTTAGAGATTTATATGTACTCTCACAATGAAATAAATAAAGAATGAATTTTTTAACAGTATAGAATTATGTCTAATAAATCAGTTCATATTTTGTGAACGTAATATAAATGTATGATAGGCATTGAGGTGTGGCAGTTCAGAACCCTTTTCGGGTCATTGATTAAATAAAATAGGTCGGTATAGAGGTTTACTCTGGTTTTGTATCCCTTTCCTCCCTCCTCTTGGACCTAAAATTAATTCAGGGAGGGCCTATTTCCCCTTTTCTTACTTGACCTCAGCGCAGCCTTTGACACAGTTTCCCACAAACTACTCCTACAGCGACTTGGGTCGTGCGGGGACTGCAGCTCTGGTCTTACTTGACCTCAGCGCAGCCTTTGACACAGTATCTCACAAACTACTCCTACAGCGACTTGGGTCGTGCGGGTTAGAGGGAGTAGCCCTAAAATGGATGACCTCCTTCCTCCAGGATCACAGTTTTCAAGTTGCGCAGCGTCCACATATCTTTAAAAGCATCCCACTCTCACGAGGGGTTCCGCACGGCTAAATTCTAAGCCCAACTCTTTTTAACCTTTATATCGGACCCTTGGCAGAGATTGTGGAAAAACACAATGTCACCATCGTGTCTTACGCAGATGACACGCAACTTATTGTCACCCTTTCCCAAAACTCGGAGGAAGCAGCCACCCAGTTCTCCTCCTGCCTGAGTGACCTTGCATCCTGGATGTCAAGTAACTGCCTTAAATTGAACGGCAGCAAAACCGAGGTCCTAATTGTAGGGAAGTCTCCCTCCATTTGGTCCTCAGCTTGATGGCCCCAGATTCTGGGCCCCACGCCATCCCAAAGGAGGAAGCAAAAAACATAGGTATCTGGCTGGACCCCAAACTCTCGTTTGAGACTCACACTAGGAAGGTCAAAGGGAAATGTTTCTGAATTCTCAAAATGTTGAGAAAAACCCTGGACATTCTCCCTGTATAGGCCAGAAAAACCCTGGTTCATGCCCTTGTAACTTCCCAGCTAGACTCTGGAATCATTCTTTACCTTGGAGCAGCAAAAAAATGTCTCTACAGGCTGCAACGCATCCAGAATGCGGCGGTACATCTGGGCCTCAACCTTCTTAGAAGAGCTTCTGCCTCGAAAGCCCTAGACTCTCTGCATTGGCTACCTATTGAAAAAAGAATTCTCTTTAAAGCCCTATGTTACTGTCATCGGAGTCTGCAGGGTAAAGGCCCCAATTATCTCCATCATCTCCTTATTCCCCATCACCCGGCCTGTCATCTTAGATAAACCGGAGCCCACTTGGTAAAAGTATCCAAAGTCCAAAGAGCCAGAATGGGTGAGCACTTGTTCGGGTACTTGGCAGCTAAAAACTGGAACGCATTACCTCTCTCTCTTTGGGCTGAGCCTTCGGAAAACATATTCCGGAAAAAACAAAAAACTTGGTTTTTCCAGTGTGAGACATATTTTTTAGTCTGTGTAGCATTTCTGGCTCTTTCTAGCCTCCCTGGAGAGTGGTTTTTCCAGCGCGGGGACACACCGGTTGGTGTAACCAGGCGCTATATAAATGGATTATTATTATTATTATTTAACAGGAGACAAGTGAGATTTTTTTCCAACCGCCACGTACATGTACACCATGTACGCGGTCATCAACGTCGGTGCACACAACCACTGAACCGCGACCAGCACTATCACCAACGTTAGCCTATGGCTGTGTCTGCCATGCATGCAACCTCCCACCACATGGTCGACTTCTGCTGGCGGTGTATTTTTTACATGTCCTATTAGCGTGGTCAGGCATCCACCATGTTAGCGGTTGAGAACAGTGGTGTAATGAAACTTGCGGGGGCCCCCCTGCAAAGTGCATAGAGGGAGCCCCAGCAGTACGGACCCAGTCAGGAGCTCTCAGGCACAAACGGCACAGTGCCAGAGGGGCCCCCTTGGAGCTCAGGGCCCCCCTACACTGCGGGGCTATTGTTGTGCCACTGGTTGTGAAAACTGTATTGGTGACAATTAAGTGCGTCACAACCACTACAAATGAGGGCAAGCATGTTTACATTTGAAATGCTCAATTCCCATGTCATGCCCAGTACAAAACTTCATCTGTGTAGTGCATTACTGTGCACATAGGCAAAATTTGCATGACGCACTGTACACCGTGGTTGGCAGTGTTTCACATGAAATGTTATGGTACCCTCACTTTAGTGGCAATTTAACATTTCTGAATTGATGATGTGCACAGTTCTGTTAAAGGCCTGTGAAGACCATCTTGGGGATGGCTGGTGGATGTTCAAGATTTGTCAATGATGAAGTGAAATGTGTAATGATTCATGAAGCATTAAATTTCAGACATATGACTTTTGCCTAACTCTTCACATATGTTACTCTGCACACTGTGACCAAAATACATTTTTTGTATTATTCCTCACAAAGGTACCCTGGGAGAGGGAGGAGATGCCAGGCTCCAGTGTACCGCCCATTTCCAGACCTTCAGACCATGGAAGAGTGACATGTCATACGGAAGTTTAGTTTGAAAAGTCAAACAATACTGTACTTATGTCATCAGTTGGAGCCTGACCACAAACCTCACATCACTTATCTTACATCAATCCCACCACTTGTGAAACTCATGAAACAGCAGGACACCACTGAATGACATCCTGAGAGACAACTTACACTCCCTGCAATGCAAGCACGTTCCATGGTGGGATATCTGGCTAGCTGGGTGGGAAGGGGGACTTGCAGCACTGACCATAGTCACAAGCACCGCCCCTCACACACCCCCCAACACAAACTCCACAGAACCCACCTGGTAGAATGCAATGCCCCCCATCCTAACACAAGATCCCACAAAGAACCACCACCCTGGGTTATGTTGTGTGAAGCACAGGGACACTCTTGGGACCTCTAGCCAAACAACTGCCAGGACAACACTCCCAGCCATCCTGTCAGCACAGGCAGCCCACCCCACAGGGAAGCAGAGTCAAAGGAAGGAAGCATGGGCATGCTGGGAAGGGGGTGGAGGCAATAGCATGATGGGAGTCGTAGTCACTGATATTGGTCACCTCCACAACTGTCCCATCAACACCACCCTGAACCATGCTCACATCACAGGAAGTGGAGAAGGACTCACAAGATGGCTGACACTGGCTACTGCTGTGGGGAGCACAAGGCCCTGCTGGCAAATGTGCACCAACAAACAGCAGGACACCACTGAGTGACATCCTGAGAGACAACTTACACTCCCTGCAACGCAAGCACGTTCCATGGTGGGATAACTGACTGGCTGGGTGGGTGGGAAGGAGGGCCGGCTGTCAACCAAACACAACCAGTGCAGACCATGTTCACACCCCAGAAAATACATAGAAATGCCCAAATAATGCAGGACAATGTGCCACACCAATATCAACCCCTGACTGTGACGACTTAGGACAATGCAATGTACAGGCCCGCACCCAGATGCACAGTCACAACTGTCATGTGTGTCAACCATTGATGCCTGCAGAAACATAACATACATTGTTTGTGTCTCCCAAAAACAGGTGATGATGGGGACACAGCAGCAGACGCTGAGGAGTCCCAGTCCCAGGCTCAAGAGGATGCCGAGCTCACTGGCGTCGTACAGCCTCTGTCCTCCTCGGACGATGAAGAACAACCTGGCACATCCGGTGCAAGTCAACATGCAGCACCAGCAGGACCACCAGCTGCAGCACCAGCAGGACCACCAGCTGCACCCCCTGCACCCACCCCTCCAACGACTGTCACCACGAATACCATCCCTGCCGACATGGACAGAACAAGGAGCAACACCAGCACAGGGACCCTGGACCAACCTGGGGCCATGGACACCACCACCACCACCAACCCCCAAGGTGGACCAGGGTTATCTGTGCGTGCCACTGCACACACTGCACATGTCAGCAGGGGTGGTGGGAGGGGTGGGAGACAGAGGTCGCTGCTTGCAGACGTTGCTGGTGTGCATGATGACCCACAACTGGTACGCATAGCTGATGCGTACCAGTCCAGCACCGGAGACCTCAGCCAGGTAGTGGGGCTCCTCAGAGACATGAAACAGCAGCAGGCTGCCCATCATGCCCGCTTGGACTCCCACATGTCCCACGTGGAGTCACACATGTCCCGTGTGGACTCACACAAGTCACGCGTGGAGTCCAAGTGGGATGCACTGCATGAGATGACGGCGGTGCACAGGGACATTTTACAATGCCTCCGCCAGATGAACAGCAACCAGTCCACACCTCCCTGTGTGCCAACAACATCTGGTGCTGAACAAACTGCAACTGCTACAGGGAGGGAGGAGGACTCTGGCGGAGAGTCCCCTGCACCGCAGCAGCCTGTACTTGAGGGCCCCCCAAGAAGAGGGGTCGTCCGAGGAGGGAAAAGTGAGAGGCCGATGGCCAAGCGCAACTCCCAGGAAGCCTGAACCTGTTCTGGATGTTCGCCTTTGTGCACAGACTGTTCACCCTGTTGACGGCAACACTACTCCCACACATTGCATGGGGAGTACAAGTTGGACCAATGTGTCAGACAACTGTGGCCCCGATACTGGGGATCCTGTCTACCAGGACTTTCAATTCACCTAGGAACTTGGGATTGCAAGATTTATGTACAGCACTACCCATCCTAGCCACTATTAACACAAATGTATCACAATAAACACACTAATACACCATACTTGCCTCTGTCGTGATTCCAACGTGGGTGCTGTTATGGGGATGATGAACTGCAAAATTACACTGTGTATGCGAACTGCAACAGCAAGGACAACACAGGCATGTGAGTACAGGCAATGTGACACACATGAGGGAGACACACCACCAGGGCTACACAACACATACACACCTAGGCCATCTGACTCATTGCCTACACTGATGTTGCCAGGGAAGACGGTGCAATGCACAGACACCACACCCATTCCCAGTTGTAGTCAAGTAGCCCACAGGTGCAGTAAGCAAATGGCAGTCAAATGTGTGACCACAGACAACGCACATCACAAAGTGAAGCACAGGTTTATTACACAGTTGCAACATGCCGTAACCACTACAGATGCAAGGTAATCCCACCTGGCAGCGGGCACACAGTCAACAACTGTAGACGGAAGGAAGTCCAAGGGTGTGGCGCACATCACCTGAAGGGACACAACAGCTACCAGCCTGGATGTGCAATCACGTCGTCGGTGGACACAGTTGACCAAACGAATCTGAAAGTACCCTGTGAAGGACAGAAATGACACACAGTCAAAAGCAATGGAGTACAGGACAGAACAGCAAAACTCATGCACAATACATGTTACAAGATACCCACCCAGAACCAAGTTAGCATGTCAACACTGTTGGGGAGTACAGCCCACCTGTCACCACACATCGCAACACACATCCAGTCAAGTAGCCCATGGACACACTCCAACAGCACCAGAGCACCACCCACACATCATGCCAACTCACATCATTGACATGACACCTCAGGATACTCACATTCAGCTAAAGAAGTTGGTGATGAGCTGTGTGCGGACATCACCATCATCATCATCATCATCATCGTCACTGGCATCGTGGTCCAGGCCAGGATCCTCCACAGGTGGCGGATGTTGGTCATTGTCATCCTGGATGAGAGGCAACTCCTTCCGCACTGCCAGGTTGTGGAGCATGCAGCAGACGATGATAATCTTGCACACTTTTGCAGGGGCATATGGGAGGGACCCTCCGGTCTTGTCCAGGCAGCGGAAGCGGCTCTTCAGGAGACCAAAGGTCCGCTCAATCACTCTCCTGGTCCGACCATGTGCCTCATTGTAGCGCATCTGGGCTGGTGTCACAGGGTTCCTGAGGGGTGTCAGCAACCACGGCATGTTGGGGTATCCCGAGTCACCTACGGACAGACAAGTGCACATTAGCTGACTTGGAAAAGTGGGCGGAATACTACAGATCAGATCACACACAATGGCACAAAGTCAGTACACACCGACAAGCCAGGCACCCTGGTTCTGCATCTGTGCCATCATCCTGGGGATGCGACTACTCCTCATCACAAAGGCATCGTGTGCTGAACCAGGGAAACGGGCACACACGTGTGTGATGGTTATGTCTGCAAGACACACCACCAGTGCATTGACCGAGTGGTAGTGCTTGCGGTTCCTGTAGGCCTGCTCCTGGGCCTGTGGTGGTACCAAAGCCACATGTGTCCCATCAATGGAGCCAATGACATGCGGCATCCTCCCCAGGGCATAAAAGTCACTCTTCACGTCAGTGAGTCGTCGCAGTCTAGGGAAATAGATGTACCGGTTCAGGAAGAGCAACATTGCCGCCAAAACATCGCGGAGCACACGGCTCAACATGGTCTGTGACATCCCACCAGCAGTCGCCACAGTATGTTGGAAGGTACCAGTGGCAAAGAAGTGTAGGGCTGCCATCACCTTCACCTTGGGGGTCAGCGCTGTAGGATACGGCCGGCCAGGCTGCAAATGTGGGGACAACTGCACTGCCAAATCCTCAATCAGCTGCCTGGTGAAGCGGTACCGTCGGATGCTGTCCCGTTCCACCATCGTTGCCAGGTCTGGGAATGGTCGATGGACAGCAGGAGCCCTGCAGTGCAGAGGAGAAGTAAGCAAGATTGTCAGTCACCCCACATATGCGGCATTGAACACACTCAAGATCCCAACATACATCATTATGAGGCACAACTACATGAAGTGTGCAGTACCGGAAGGACATGTATGGTACATACATGGCCAACATCTGTCAACACGGTCCAACAGGTGGCATCAATTAGTCCCAGGTTGGCCCATTGGATATCATGAGGCCGTGTCACAGTTCCCATCTCCTGCTGCCGTGTCACAATAACCCCCACAGTGACATGTGAGGACAGATGTGCCCCAGGCACCACAGCTCAACGACAGGTACATTCCCAGGGACCCTGTAATGCCACATGGACACTGGCGTTACATGGAGTATCATGTATACACCACAGCAAAACAACCATGACCCCCACAGGTAGTGGCCCCACTTGCCACGGCAGGACAGACATGGACGTCTGTGACACACACACGCACAACATCAGAGTCCATGCACACACAACGTGGATGTGGAGACTGTCTCCCATTGTGCACATGAAATCAGAGACATTGTAAACACTACATGCACAAAGACTGTGGAGGACCATCACTATTGTGCCACTGGGACACCCTGGCTCAAACATACCGTCCCACATGGGACTCACGGGGTATGTGACATGACATACACATACACCACCGTGAAATGTGACCATGGCACATGCACAGATATGAACAGTTGCACATCACAGTGGTCATGTACACGTAACACCCAGGATCCTGTCCCCATGAACACGTGCACAGCCTCGGGGTGGCTGCCCACAGGTGACACCCACAGGACAACATGTACACCAACATACACACAATAGGAAATGCAGCCTTACATGCCTTATGATTAAGTTTGGACAGGCTGTCGTGATGTAGGTGTGCCCCTCACTCCCTGGGAGCTATCTGTGGCTGGCATATGTCCATCTGAGACAGGCATGCTGACATATGCCAGTCACATGTACAGTGATGCGTTGTACTGCAATGGACCGATCGGTGCCTCCGGCCGGCCCATTGCATTCAATGTGTGCGGGTACGCGTTGTACCCCTATGCATGTTGTACTGCAATGGACCGATCGGTGCCTCCGGCCGGCCCATTGCATTCAATGTGTGCGGGTACGGGTTGTACCCCTGTGCGCGTTGAACTGCAATGGACCGATCGGTGCCTCCGGCCGGCCCATTGCATTCAATGTGTGCGGGTACGCGTTGTACCCCTGTGCGCGTTGTACTGCAATGGACCGATCGGTGCCTCCGGCCGGCCCATTGCATTCAATGTGTGCGGGTACGCGTTGTACCCCTGTGCGCGTTGTACTGCAATGGACCGATCGGTGCCTCCGGCCGGCCCATTGCATTCAATGTGTGCGGGTACGCGTTGTACCCCTGTGCGCGTTGAACTGCAATGGACCGATCGGTGCCTCTGGCCGGCTCATTTCATTCAATGTGTGTGGGTACGCGTTGTACCCCTGTGCGCGTTGTACTGCAATGGACCGATCGGTGCCTCCGGCCGGCCCATTGCATTCAATGTGTGCGGGTACGCGTTGTACCCTTGTGCGCGTTGAACTGCAATGGACCGATCGGTGCCTCTGGCCGGCCCATTGCATTCAATGTGTGCGGGTACGCGTTGTACCCCTGTGCGCGTTGTACTGCAATGGACCGATCGGTGCCTCCGGCCGGCACATTGCATTCAATGTGTGCGGGTACGCGTTGTACCCCTGTGCGCGTTGTACTGCAATAGACCGATCGGTGCCTCCGGCCGGCCCATTGCATTCAATGTGTGCGGGTGCGCGTTGTACCCCTGTGCGCGTTGTACTGCAATGGACCGATCGGTGCCTCCGGCCGGCCCATTGCATTCAATGTGTGCGGGTACGCGTTGTACCCCTGTGCGCGTTGTACTGCAATGGACCGATCGGTGCCTCCGGCCGGCCCATTGCATTCAATGTGTGCGGGTACGCGTTGTACCCCTGTGCGCGTTGTACCGCAATGGATCGATCGGTGCGCACCCATTGACAATGGGCTTGCCTGGCAACGGACGCGTTTTCGAATTTCGAGCGAGTCGGTTGCTGTAAATTCAGTTGGTCACCCACAACAATGTTGCAAAATCATGTATGTCATGAAGTTGAAGATTTGAAGGATGCTGTGGGCGTGTTTTGGTGCTGCTATTCCATGGATTGGCCAGATTCAGAAGATGCAAACGACTTGGACCTATCACTTTGGACACAAGGGACAGTATCTGCCTCTCCAGCACATATATATTGCTGGCTGTTCCCCTCAGAGCTCACTTGCCTGCACTACATGCTTCAGGATGACATCTGCCACTGCACTGCTGCTGTCTCTGCCCCTCTGGACCCTGCAATGGCACGTACTGTGGAGAGAGCCCCAGCCTTCAGCCTTGAAGAGAACCAGGCCCTGCTGGACAGCCTACTTCCACAGTACAGCAAGCTGTATGGGACACCAGGGGAGCAGGTGAGTGTTCTGTGCACTGCCTTTCTGAATGTGCATTTTGTGTGACTAGCAAGGCTGAGAGTCTGCACGCCACTGGCTAGCAGGCTCACTGAGTAGTTGTCACCCCCATAGTGTGTAGTGACTTGCACTGGACAGGTATGGTGCAGTGACAGTGCATTTGAACATGGTTTTACTTCCCATGCAATGATACCATGTAGTGACGTCTGGCAAACTGTCCATGGTCAGCTTTGCACTGCCTGTGTACATCATGTGCCCCTGTGATTGAGACATGTATATACAACTGTGTCATGCACGGATATGTTGCATGTGTGGTAATGGCCTTTTCACTTTGTCATCCTGACAGGTTAATGCCCATCGGAAGCAGGAAATCTGGAAGGACATCGTCCGGGCTGTCCGGTCCGTGGGGGTCTACAAGCGCCGGATCCGCAACTGCCAGAAGAGGTGGCAGGACCTTCGGGGCTGGACCCGGAGGATTGCACGGGTCCAGCTGAAGCTGTCGCCTCCTCGCAGGAGGGGCGGAACACGGACCCTGACCCCCACATGCTCCAGATCCTGGCGGTGGTGTTTCCAGACCTGGATGGGCAGCTGAAGGCCAGACAGCAGCAAGGAGGGGTGAGTCAAAGACTGCACTGTGAACTCTGTATTACATGCTTTGTGCCCTCCTCTGGCCTGGTTCAACTGCCACAGTGCAGCAGTCATGTTGTCCAGGAGTCATGTCCCTCTATTGTGCACTGCCCACTGCTCATCTGATACCCAGGTGTGGCCCTTACCTTCAGGGAATTGTGTCGCTTGGGACTGTGTCCTTGCAGTTTGCTTCACTAAAGGTGGGGGACAGCATCTGTTTCCCTAACTCTGTTGTGGGCATCATGGGTGGGTCCATTGTTCACACAACGCCTGGGTTTGGACATGTGATCTGCGTGTTGCTTTGATATGCGGTCCACTTGCTGAGCTGAGCCACCACATGTGCCTGGGGTATGTGACACACGCCCATGCAGCGGGTGGGAACAATGTTTGGGCCCCAGGAGTGTGCAGATTACATGTGTCACACATACATAGCCAGCTATCCACTGTCCAGGGCACATCCCTCATTCATGTGGAGCAGGACATTCATGCCTACTCCAGGCCATGCAATGCACTCTGTACTCCCACTCCCGTGTATCAGCTGACACATTGTGCACAGTGATTTGACCCCTCAGGTGTCTGCCTCTGTGTCAGTGTGCTGTGGATTAGTTGCCAGGACTGCTGGGGTGTTTCTTGGTAGGGGCTCAGCATGCCCCTGGAGATGTGACCATAGGAGACGATACTTGTGTGTCACATAGGTGTTTGATCAGCTGCCCGTGCAGACTGGGGTATGCGAATGTGAAGTTCAGGCAGCTGTTCCCCATTCACAGCAAATTGTGAGGGGCTCAGGTTCAGAGGGTAGTGTCACAGGTCTCCCATATGTCCAATAGGTGTGACCTGGACAGATGAGGGTTAAGATGATGTGTTGTGTGGGGGATGTACATGTGCACTTGTGCAGCTCCAGGACTTGCATTCCCCATGACCTACTATTGTGACACAGTGCATAGTGTTGTTGTCTGACTGCCAAGTCATACATCACTGAGACAGTGATGTATGACTTAGCAGTCATGCCTCTGCCATGGCATGTGTCAACTTATTGGTGGTCCTGCAGGGGAGTGACATGTGCTACATGCACACCATTGTGGCGCTGGCTATCAGGACATGGGTGCATCATGGTGTCTGTCGCTGGTATGCATCACATGCATTTCCTATTTGACTCTGGGCATCCCTTTCATCCGGAAACCTGTACTGACTCAGTGGCAAGAGCTGTGATGTGTGCATGTCCACATGCCACACCGTGTCCTCTGCACTGTCCAACTACTGTGTACTTGGTACATGTGTCCACACTGGGGTGTTGCAATCCAACAGACACCAGACAGATGGGTGCAAGGCCATGTGGGATGTGAGTGCCATGCTTGGCATCAGACTGACAATTGGCTTCTCCTGTTCAGTTAGGGCACTTTTAGCAATGTACAACTAATGATGCCAGGGCTTGCTCTGTAATGTGCTGTGCTCACAGTGGTGTGTGCGTTTGGTGCAGGTGACTGATGTCTGTCTGTTTCCCCATTGTTTGCAGATACATCCATGGCCACGGAAGGGGACAGCTCCACGGACCAGGAGGAGCCAGAGAGCCAGACTGGGTCAGCAGCCGAGGAGTGGTCGGAGGGACCCAGTGGCACGGAGGGCGAGGGAGCCACACCGAGGAGTCCTCAGCACCATCCACCTCAGCTGAGGACCAGAGCAACTCGGAGGATGACTCGCTTGTGGAGGCGGGTGTCAGCAGCCACCACACCCCAGCTAGTGTTGCTGTCCCCGCCACCACCAGCACCACCACCGCCCTCCCATCGGCTCCCATTCCCCAGGTCCGTGGAGGCTCCCATGTTCGGGAGTGTGTCTCCTTTGGCCCAGGCACCGCACCCCCTGCCCCTGTGCCCCCTGCTGCCCTGAGGGAGGAGTCTGTGTACCTCCTTCGCCAGCTCCATGTAGGGCAGACAGCCATGCTGAGTGTCCTCCATGCGCACACCGCACTGTTGACTCAGCTGGTGTCGTTCATGGAGGGCATCTCATCGGGCATGTCTGACCTACAGAGGGGCAACAGGTCCATGGACTCCTCCCTGACGGCAGCAGTGTCCCTCCTCAGACAGTCCCTCACCCCTCCTGCCTCTGCTCCATCCACACTCCCCAGCACCTTACCCGTCCCAAGCACACACACACCGGCACAGGCACACACCAGCACACACACGTCGAGCACACAGACACACACGCCACAAACTAAACGCACACGCACGCACAGTCAGGGGACTGAAACCAGACTCACAGGGGATGGGGCCCTGGTACACACACACGCATCCACGGGGACTGCGCAGTCCTCAGTTGCCTCTCCCTCCAAAGCACCCTCCCTTGCCTCACCTGCAACCCCAAAGACCCAGCGCCTCTTCCTCAGTGACCTCGGCCTCTTCCCCTCCGATCCAGCTGCCCCAGCATCCAGGGGAAGAGGAAGCCCCCACACGGAGCAGAGTGCCCCTCGCCCCCGGACACCCTCCCCCAGGCGCAGACAGACTGAGGCCCCCACCCGCAAGTCCCCCGGAGTGCTAAGAGCAAGATCCCGCTGCCGCCCTGCAGCTCAAGCACCAGGTCTCCTTCCTCCATCCCTCAGGCCCTCACTCCACAGGTGCCCCCACCACACCCTGCCCCAGGTTCCCCCACCCACAGATATACCATCCCCAAGAGGCTCCGGCCTTCTCCCCCTGCCACTTGCTCTCCCGGAACAACACCCCCGCTGCGCTTGTCTGTGCCACTGATGTGGTGAGGGTGTCCTCCCCCTCTGTCCAGCACACCTTGCCTGTTCCCCATTCTCCTCCCCTGGTGGTAGGCACTGCAGTGGAGTCCACTACCACCCTGTCTGACTTGGGCACTGCAGTGGCGGACCTGTCCACTCCATCTGCAGGGTCCACTGCAGTCGTGCCGGCACCCACAACATCTGAGCCATGCCCCCAGTTGTGCCGGCACACACCATGTCAGACACCTCCACTGCAGTTGTCAGTGGCTCTCCAGCACCCACCACCCCTTCCCTGCTTCCTCCTGGTGAGCCCTGATCCTGTCCCTGCGGTGCCTGGCCTACCCCCACCGGTTGCCCCTCCTAGTGGATTGTCCCTGGTTTTGTGCAGGCATGTGTAGGGTGGCATCTGCCACTGTCACCCACTTGTGACTTTGTTGATGTACTGGCCATTGGCCTTTGTTTATGTTCTACCGGACTTCTACTTTTAATGCCACATATGCTGAATAAAGCAACTTTCTGTTCTCTAGTGCTTTTGCTTCTGATGTACATGATGTTGATGATGCTAACCATGCCCTTGCTGCAGTGATGGTGATATTTGGTCTCATGATAATGAAGTGTTACTGTGCAGGAACCCATGTGGTCCAGGGGGAATGTGTCCTATCCTGTGGTGTATCCATGTCATCCATAGCAGCATCTGAGGGTGTCATGTGTTCAGTATTTGGCAATGGGATTTCCTACTTAGATTGGCAATTTCACATCTGTGGCTTCCACCCCTGCACATCTGTTGTGCCTGCCATTGTTCAATTCGTCTACTTCCCTGACCGTGTGGCCATCTCCACTGGACATGCAGGTTTGGGCATCAATGGGGAAGGACTCATCTGTGTTGTCAGTGCAACATTGCTATACACGTGTGTTGGATCTGTGCTGATGATTCCGTTGGCACTTCCATGACCAGGCTGATGTGACGGGAGCCCTCATTTGGTGCTAATTGTTGATTGTGTGACCAAGTGCTCAGCTGACATGGTGGGGCCCTACTGAGGCAACATATGGCACAGCTTTCTTCACACAGGAGTGGAGTCCCCTCATGGCAGTGTGTACTCCTGTGACATTGCCTGTGCCCAAGGTGTGTGTTGTATGTGCATGTCTGTGTGTTCACTTCCGTTTAGCTGTGCATGCTGTGATCCCTAGTGTTGTACCTGTTTGTGATGCTAGCTGAGTTGAGCTATGTTCCCCCAAAGTCTTCTCCCTGGGTTCTCTGTGATGTGGGTGCATGGCACATTACTGGTCATCAGGGTGTCACCCATAGGTGTGCTTGCTGTCAGGGCTGAGTTTGTGTGCAGATGCAGCTGGGTCACAGTCAGGTTTCCCCTTGGCACTTGTTGTTTGCCCCTGTCATGTGATTTCCAGTTTGTGTTATCTTTCAGTGATTGTGACACGTTGTGTGTGTGACTGCTGGCACTCCTCAGGGTCCGGGCTGCAATGTTGGTTGTTGTCTATGTGTGTTCTTTGTGGGTGACCTTGACTTCTTCATTGGTGTGTGACTGTGGCTGTGATCCCATTGGTTGGTGTGGTATTGCCGTCATGTCCATGTACGGCGTAGTGTGCAGTGTGTCAGACATTCAGGAGTCTTGTTGAGTGTCCATGTGTGATGTGTTTCTGCACCTTGGTTCCCACCCACCACCCTGAAATAGTCATGGGTGCATGTGCAATGTCACCAGTGCATGTGTGCTTCACTGCTGCACATTGTTGGAGGTCGAGGGGTGTGGTGTTGAGTGTGTGCAGATGAGAGTTGTTGCCCGGCTAGGCCCCTGCCTCCATGTTGGCCTTGGCTCACTGGCCATGCTGTTTGATTTGTGCTTGTGTAGGTGTGATGGTAGTTAGTTGCTCAGTACACATGACTGTGGTTCACAGTGTGAACCACATTTAGCTTTGTCATCACAGTGGGATTGTAATGCAGCCCAGGGTCACCACATTGTGGGGGCCCTGGGGGTGGTGCTGTGGTGTGTCTGTGTCTTGCTGTGTCAGTTGCTGTCCCTACGTGCCTGTGTGACATGTGTGATTTGTGCTCCCTCTCATCTGACAATGCCTGCTTGCCCACATAGGGAATTTGGATCCATGAGTTACCTTTGTGTGGCACTGTATGCACATCTGTATGATTGGTATTCATGTCTCCTCATGTGTTGTGTGGTTGCCTGGGGACACTGGCACCCCCACCCTCACCTGTTGTGTATGATGTGCAGGGTGGGTCTGCCTGTTTGTGTTTGTGCATCTGCACCACTGCATTGGCATATCTTGGGTGTGCCATTGGCTGTATGTAGTTTGGTGGGTTTCCCCTGCTGTCCCTGGGACTCCTAGGTCATCGGTCAGCACAATGATCATGGTTTGTGTGTCCCATTGCTGCCATGGTATGGTATCTGTTCACCTGACATCTGCAGTCTCCACAGGGTATCTGCATGTGTGTGCCCATTGGTGCAAATATGTGGGTCTGCATTCGGATGGTCACTTCTGTCATTGTGTCATTGATGATTGTTGACGGTGTCAGCCCCCATGGGTGTGGTTTGTCTGCACATGGCCAAAGTTATGTCTTATTTGCACTGCAGGATTTGGCTCCCCCAATTTATGTTGCAATGGGACACATACACTACTTTGCCACTGATGTGTTTGTTGTTCTGTGACCAGGAATCATCCATGCAGTTTGGCAGTTGCACCTCTTACTTTGTCAACACTTACCTTTTGGTCACTGTGATGATGGGGGTTTGGACCCCATTGCCACAATGTTCAAAATGTGCTGCAGCTATGGACCCCACACTTACCTTTTGGTCACTGTGATGATGGGGGTTTGGACCCCATTGCCACAATGTTCAAAATGTGCTGCAGCTATGGACCCCACACTTACCTTTTGGTCACTGTGATGATGGGGGTTTGGACACCATTGCCACAATGTTCAAAATGTGCTGCAGCTATGGACCCCACACTTACCTTTTGGTCACTGTGATGATGGGGGTTTGGACCCCATTGCCACATTGTTCAAAGTGTGCTTCAGCTATGGACCCCACACTTACATTTTGGTCACTGTGATGATGGGGGTTTGGACCACATTGCCACAATGGTCATGGCCTGCTTGCATTGTGGGTGCCACACACATATTTGTGTGGCACATGTGCTAGGGGGTCACATTGTATGTTCAAAGTCATGTTCGGTGTTGTAGGCATTTGACACAGTCTACACACGCTTGTCATGGTGTTGGGGGATGTCTTCTTCTTGCATTCCCTAGGTTGTGGTGTGCTGGTTGTGTCATGCATTGTCCATCCTATGAGTGGGGGTGGTAGTGGTGGTAGGCATCCTGCCCCCCCTGGATAAGGGTGGTAGTAGTGGTAGGCATCCAGCTCACCCTGGGTGAGGGTGGTAGTAGTGGTAGGCATCCTGCCCCCCCTGGCTAAGGGTGGTAGTAGTGGTAGGCATCCTGCCCCCCTGGGTGAGGGTGGTAGTGGTGGTAGGCATCCTGCCCCCCTGGCTAAGGGTGGTAGTAGTGGTAGGCATCCTGCCCCCCTGGGTGAGGGTGGTAGTAGTGGTAGGCATCCAGCCCACCCTGGGTGAGGGTGGTAGTAGTGGTAGGCATCCAGCCCCCCCTGGGTGAGGGTGGTAGTAGTGGTAGGCATCCAGCCCCCCCTGGCTAAGGGTGGTAGTGGTGGTAGGCATCCTGCCCCCCTGGGTAAGGGTGGTAGTAGTGGTAGGCATCCAGCCCCCCTGGGTGAGGGTGGTAGTAGTGGTAGGCATCCTGCCCCCCTGGGTGAGGGTGGTAGTAGTGGTAGGCATCCAGCCCACCCTGGGTGAGGGTGGTAGTAGTGGTAGGCATCCAGCCCACCCTGGGTGAGGGTGGTAGTAGTGGTAGGCATCCAGCCCCCCCTGGCTAAGGGTGGTAGTGGTGGTAGGCATCCTGCCCCCCCTGGGTGAGGGTGGTAGTAGTGGTAGGCATCCAGCCCACCCTGGGTGAGGGTGGTAGTAGTGGTAGGCATCCAGCCCCCCTGGGTGAGGGTGGTAGTAGTGGTAGGCATCCAGCCCCCCTGGCTAAGGGTGGTAGTGGTGGTAGGCATCCTGCCCCCCTGGCTAAGGGTGGTGGTAGGCATCCAGCCCCCCTGGGTGAGGGTGGTAGTAGTGGTAGGCATCCTGCCCCCTGGCTAAGGGTGGTAGTAGTGGTAGGCATCCTGCCCCCCTGGGTGAGGGTGGTAGTGGTGGTAGGCATCCTGCCCCCCTGGCTAAGGGTGGTAGTAGTGGTAGGCATCCTGCCCCCCTGGGTGAGGGTGGTAGTAGTGGTAGGCATCCAGCCCACCCTGGGTGAGGGTGGTAGTAGTGGTAGGCATCCTGCCCCCCTGGGTGAGGGTGGTAGTAGTGGTAGGCATCCTGCCCCCCTGGGTGAGGGTGGTAGTAGTGGTAGGCATCCTGCCCCCCTGGGTGAGGGTGGTAGTAGTGGTAGGCATCCTGCCCCCTGGCTAAGGGTGGTAGTAGTGGTAGGCATCCTGCCCCCTGGGTGAGGGTGGTGGTGCGCATTCAGGCCCCTGTGTGCATATGTGGCATTGGTGATGGGCATCCCGCCCCTATGGTGCTGCTGTTGCTGGTGTAAGTATATTCTGCATCCCTCTGTGTGTGTGTGATGTGTCGTGTACATGTTGTATGTGTTTCGTGGTTGGTGTCTGGCTTACCTTCTGCGCCGTACGCGTCCGTGCCTGTTCCGGTAGTAAATGTAGAATATTGGTATGATCGGGACGAAGGGATTCATGGTTGGTTCGTGTCGTTCGTCCTTCTCGTTGCTTCGCGTCGTCCTCGTTGCTTCGCCTCGTCCTCGTCGCTTCGCGTCGTCCTCGTCGCTGCCGTGTTCGTCTCGGAGCCGTGGATCGTGTTGTGGCGTGAATCGGAGCTTATGTGCGCCTCTCCCGGATGCTTTGACGTGCCGTGCGTAGCGACGGGTTCGGCGCGTACGGAAAGCGCATCGTACTTGTCCGGCCGGACGGGGCTGCATTTTTCCTTCCGTGCGACTCGATTCGTCGTTTCCGGATTCGCCTCGGTCGGGGAACAGGACCTGGTTTGGGTGAGTACGGCTCGGCCGGATTCTTTGCTGTTGTGCGCATCGTACTTACTCGTTCGGTGTGCTGTACGGATCGGTCGGGAAACAGGCTTTCGCATGGCTTTTTTCCCGACCGAATGGTGTTGGGTACGCCTCCGACCGAGATCGGAATCGGCCCCTTAGCGTATCCCAAATGGCCATGCTTGTTGGCACTGCTGAGGAATCCTACAATGCCAGGGAAAGTCTGCTTCAATGAGGCCAATGGAAGAACACGGCGGCCAGTGGAGCGGGCTTTTGGGCTCCTGAAGGCAAGATTCGGATGTCTGGACTAAATTGGGGGAGCCCTCCTCTACTCACCTCGGCAAGTGTGTAAGATCACCGTGGCCTGCTGCATGCTCCACAGCATTGCCCTCTGACGGAACATCCCTTACATCGCAGAGGAATGCATGCCATGAAGACCCACTGAGTGAGGAACCTGAAATGCCAAATGATGATGATGATGATAGTGGTGAAGAGGAAGGAGCTGACGCATTAGGATCTCATCGGAAACTACTTCTTGTGAGTGTAAGTATGGTGTGAAATGTGATGACTTTGACTATTATTGAAACTCTTGTAGTGATGTGAGGAGGATGTTCATACTACATACTAGTAATATACGGGCCTGGAAATAGCTAGGGAAAGGTGTTTGCATTGTAAGTGTAGCTTTCTTCAGGTGTAATGTTGTCTTGGACTGTGTTCTCTAGAAGTTGACAAAGTGATGTGTGCCATATGTATGGTTTCTTAGCTAATCTCTCTGTGTTGGTCTGATTTAGATTCCTTCACCATGGCATTTTCATTTGGACATTTCCGTGTTGTGACATTAGCAGATATATGATGTTGTTCAACCTTATGAAGTGCATATGGATTGTTCCTGGGAATGTCTGCAACAGAGTTGGGTGTACAAAGCCGGCACCAAGAAATCTTGCACAGCGATAGGATGGAAGTTACGCATCTTCCATTTGACTTGTTCCTTGTGTTGTGTTGGTCCTAATGCAATATGTGTGCCATCATGTAATCCAAAACAATGTTGTGTAGGGCCCAATTCATGCTATTCTACCTTCACATTGGATAAAACCTCATTGTGTATGAACTGAATGTAGCTGTTGATGTGTCTCCTCATTGTAGCCCAAAGTGCTTGTGGCATATCACTGACATTTGTTTGTGACATTCCACCAGAGGCAAGCAACACTGTATTGAAATGGCTGTGTGGTCAGCAACTGTTGTACTGACACATGTCTGTTTATTTGTTCATTTGATGTAGGATTCCTTTTGTGATGTAGGCAATATGGCTCCAGCTGATGATGTAGACCTAAGTTATTGTTGCCTATTGTGTAGGATATTGTCAGATGTATCCACTCCTTCAGTGAAAGTCTGCTACTGATTATGTGATCACTGACACAGAATAACTGAATAATGTATTATTTGCTATGTTTCTGACATCATGTCAGCCTATGATTTCAACAATGGAATAAAGATGTTCTCAGCCCAGACACTTGTATTGTTATGTTTCATATAGGTACCCCAATATAGGCTCAGGTAGCAACCTAACCTTTCACCTATATTTTCCCCTGCCATTACACTACATAACGGTTCTTGGGACTGACCTTTTACCTAGTTACGGTACTGTTTATAGGACGTGGGTTTTTCCTGAAAACTAGCCTCATCCATTATGCATGAGGATTCTTGGAAACTCAGCAGGACTACCATCTCCTGCATAATAACTATGTATAAGGGTCATTCCTTCTGTCATCCTAAGTTCGACATGACATAGCAAGGTAGAACCCCTGAGGGTACCACTTTGGGTATATATACACCATATCTTTGCTGAGGCAGGGAGAGGAGAAAAAGGACTTCCATGCTGACACACTGACGCAAGACGCTGACGTTCCTGCACGCAGACAATTCAGCTCGCAGTGGTCTGACATCCCTCGCGGGGTATCCATCTCGATACCAAGACGGGGTCTCACCGTCTCTCACTTCAGGTAATGGGGTTGACTTTATCCTAGAGGGATTCTTGGCTCAACACCTACATACATGCTAGGTACACTTAGGTACATCTAGTTAGGGTTGCATCGTAGCAGTACGCATTTTACTGTCATGTATTTTTATACCTGCCTGTATTAATTGTTTTAGCACTATGGTAAAAATCTACCATCCTTTTACTCTTTTGGTGCTTATAATCATTTATATCTGTTTCTGTCTAATGGTTGTTTCAGCACACCTATTTTACACTAAAATGATGCTATTTCAATAAATGCTTATTTAAAACGTCCCCACCGTTTATTCTGTGTATCTCTCTGAGACAAAGTGAGCATGAGTGACTGAGCGAAAAGTACTGTACTGTTTCCACGATCCCTGATGGGACAGAATTGTCATGTTCGATAGTTGCCAAGAACTATTCTCTCCTTGGTTAGAGGGGTTTCTAGTGGCACTGTGAGCTAGCTGGTATAACAGGCAAACACCCGGTGGGGGTGTATGGAATCAGTCTGGACACCAATCCCACAGTCTATGTTGTCTAAACGACAGATCCTATATAGGTTTATAGGAACTACACAACAGTATGTATGTGTTGTTGTGACATGGTCGTGACCCTAGTTGGACATTATTTACATACAACATACCCATGCTCCCAGGAACCCCTAGTTTTGACATTGCAAAGTTCACATGGTAGTGTATTTACATTGCTATATGAGAGACAATGATTTGGTGACGCGTTTTTAATTAATTGAGCAAGGATAAGATCAAGAAATTAACTAAATATTACACAGTCATGGTGAATGAAACCATTGTAGTAGAGTCCAAATTGCCAAGCGTCCAAAATCCAACATACTCCTTCCATTAGATATGGAAAAGTGGGCAGGAATAGTCCACAAAATGAATTGCAGCATACACAGGAGGACATTAGGGGCAAGGTTTCTTCCTGATGGGGGGGGTGTCTTGCCACCCTGAGATCCTAGATGTTTGGGTGGATGTCCCCTCTTTCTGTGAGAAAAGGTGAATCGGCAGCTGCTGAGACAGGGGCGCGTGCAGGCGTGTCCTCCTCTAACAGGGTCTCCCTTCCTGTGGCTTCGGCAGATGTTGACGGTCTGGATGTACTTGGACCACAGGAAGGGGTAGATGCCAGTAGAAAAGCCTTGCAGAGGGTGGTGTTGATGTCCCGCAGCACCCCAACCAGGGAGGCCATGTTGGTGTTCTTGCCGGCTACCTCGGTTTGTACGTCGGCAGCCTCCTGGTATTTATGCTGGCAACCTTCTGGTATGTGTCCCTCTGCAGCTGCTTTATTTCCTGTATTTCAGTCAATACCTGACCCATGACACTTTGGGAGTCTTGGTAGACTCCAAGGACTTGGGCGATGGCAGCCTGGGTGTCGGTGTCCCCAGTGGGCTCACTCTGCGGGCCCACAGTTACCCTCACACTATGCATACCCCCAAGGGCCTGTGCCCTTGGCACAGACTGCACCCTCCCACTGGGTCCTGGTTACTCCATGACTGGGGTGGTGATAGCCGGCTCAGAATCCAGGACCTGGGGGCACAGGATGGTACTGACTGTGCTAGGTGCACAGATTGGGGGGTAGTGGTTGGCTGTGTTGTTGCAGCTGTGGTGGGAGGTATTGTTGTGGGAACTGTGAGCCCCACTGTTGGTGTCTGCCCAGACTGACCAGATAGGCCAGGACCGTCATCCACGTCCACCTCTTCAGGAGTGTTGTCATCACTGAGGTCTTCGTCTTGGGGTGGAGAGGAACTCAGTTTGGTTTCCAACCTCTGTGCAGATGCAGTGGTGAATCAACCTGTTCTGAAATAGAGAACATTGTTAATGATGGAAGTGAGGTATGTACATCCACATTGTTTGTGTCAAAGTAAATAGGGACCTAGAAAGGAACAAAATAGATAAGGATTAGTATTGTCATCTATTTGCGTGGAGTTGAAGTTGGTTACTAGACATTTGTAGACACTCAATAGATGTAGTAGATTTCATCAGCTTGTTAGAAGTGCAGATATGTGGCATTTTGGCTTTAGGGATAGACATGACATCTCCAAAAGTCTGCTACAAACACAGTGTAGTCATAACATGTGTATTAGTCCATTCCAAGGCCTAGTTGTGTTTAATACAGGCAGACACACAGCTTGGTTGTTTATTTAACATTGTTCCTCATGTGAGAAGTGCATAGTCAAGAGGTCACCTGGCACAGCTGAGTTTCTTCCATGGTTCACATATATTAGAGGTATACCATTGTTATGATGTCACTCATGCCATCAATAGTTTCAGTTGATGAGACCCGGACACCATCAAGCAAAGTATTCAGACATATATCTAAGTGGAGCATTGTCTCTAAATTGCACAGCCCATGATGAGTGAAGATCAGTTGTAACATGGCAGACAATAGAGAAGGGGCAAAAGGAGTCTAGCATATTGGTTAGAGTTGGAGTGAGAGGGCCTCATGGTAGTTGTTATCACTTCAATCTCACTTTTCCCACATTTGACAAACGGTTATTGTACCATACCTGTTGGCAACTTGCATTTGGGATGGACAATAGTTTTAAATATTCACGCATATCATGAGTGCTGGATTTATATTTTGTATCATAATGCACTTACAGACAGCATTGCAACATGTGGCATGTCATGGAATTGGACACATATGGTCCTCTATGCAACAATGCACATTGACACAGACAAACCAATATCTCAGATACTTTGGGCCTTATTTATGAAGGCCTTGTAACAGTTTTGCATCGCCGTTGCGTCACTTTTCATGATGCAGCGGCGGCGTAAACAATGCACCGCGTTGCACCATATTTGCAAAGTGAAGCATCTAGGCAGATGCATCACCTTGTAAAGCCCTGTGCCACATTATACCTGCGTCAGGTATAAAGTCAGGTATAAAGTATGCAGGGTGGGTGTTCCCCCGCAAGAAAACCTCTATGAGATTTCACTGAGATACTTCATGAGATACTTCTAGACCAGTGCGTCAAAACCTTATGCCTGCCTCATGGCAGGCATAAGGATGACGCAGTGCCATCGCTTAAGGCTTAACCCATCCATTGCTGGAGTTGCGTCATGCTTGTGTCACAACTCCAGCAATGTGTAACTTTTGCATCAACAGGTACATTAGGATTCTTGACGTATCTGTCTTTCCTTGAGACATGGAGCGCCATACATTAAATCCAGCGCATCCATCGTGTCGCAAGGAGGGAGCAGTGAAAGCTGTTGCATCGCTTTTTTGTTGCAGCGATGTAACAGTTTTCCTAAATGAGGCCCTTTGAGTACTTCATGTTAGGAAAGTAGATAGAGAACACAATAACAAAAGCAGAATTGAGAGCAAACAGGGCATTGTGATATTGTGCCAGTTATTGAAGTGTAACTTACCAGAGTCCACTCCCCCAGCTATTCCTGTCAAGCCCTCAGAATGCAGGAAGGCCTTTCCTACAAGAAATGTAATGGGGGGCTAGGAGTGCTGCCACCAGTCCTCTGAGCCTCGAGGTGGTGGTTGTTGTACCTGGTATGCACCCTCATTCTGAGGTCAGTCCACCTCCTCCTAATGTTAACCTATGTGTGCAGGGTGGCACCAATAGCATTCACTCTGTTGACTATCCTGTCTCACATTTCAGTTTTCCTACTGAGAGGAGTATGCTGGACTTGAGAAACAAATATCTGGGCTCTACTCTAATGATTTCATCCACCATGACTGTCAACTCTTGTTCAGTGAATATACGCCATGCAGTGAGTTTCCCACACTGGAAATGTATTCCTGCTTATTACGAGTGTGAATGACAGGATTAGGTTCATTCCAGGCTAGGAGTAGGTAGATGGTGTCATCATATTTAATGTGGGTGAAGGTGAAGGAGTATTTCCACAAGAAGAAATATTTTCAAATTCAGTAAAAAAAGAGTTAAATGTATAAATGCAGACGTGTCAATTTTTTGCCTGCAGAATTGTCCACATAGCAGCAAAGCGATAAATATTGATTGTCCTGCATGAGAAGCTCATGATGACGAGATCCAAAGAACCTTTTATGAGAATACATGGATACGAATTAATAAAACCAACATTCTGTGCAGGTTCCAGTGAATCCATATGAATAAGATTACCATATTGGTGGGCTTGATAACTTGGTCACATGATTCATTGATGAGTTTCATCAGCATGTCTTGCCATTGGTGAGAATGCCAGATACAAGCCCACATTGAAATAAAACTATAAGACTAGATGGTCCAGTACCCACAGCATGGATGTTGAAGTGACTGACATATCTAGTTGCTGTTGAGTTGGTAAATCCCATGAGGTACTCATGGGATTTACTACTGTTTGAGTAAAAACAAGTTTTTACTCTAACAGTAGTTCTAGCTACCCATTGAGAGCGTCATTTTTTTTTAGCAAACTACACTAACTTTGGTTATGTAATGATGGTGGGCACATTGTACATCCTGAGGATAATAGAACACTGTAATTCCTGCTTGGTTGGTATCTTCACAGCAAAGGTCCCAGCATAAGCTGCAGGCAGTTAATATGGAGATAGTGGTGCTCCACCAAGGACTGTCCCTTTAAAAAAACACTCAAACATCATGCTTGCGAAATGCCCTCACCAAAGTCTGTTTCATTTTGATGTGTGACTGCTTTCTCAGGGAAGTCAAGGACATAAACCAGGGGGCTGGTGGTTTTAAGAAAGTGGTTCTAAAAGTACTTTAGCACTCTATTGGCACTCTTCCAAGGTCTGTCTAGCTACACTGGAGGAAAGGGGAAATGCTGATCATATTCGGAGTTGATATATACTTTTCTGCTAATAGTATGGTGAGGGCATTTGGCAAGCATGGTGTTTGAGTGGTTTTCTAAAGGGATAGTAAGCCTGCACATATGATGTAATTGGTTGACTGGGGGACATTTCCAAGAGTTAAGATGTGTAAGCCCATAAGGTATAAACATGTTTTCCATTAGGTCAGAAATGTAGATCATGAGCAAGTAAGAGGATCTAAGCCTCAGAAAGAAGAAAAACAAACTCTGAGGACGTGTAGGCATTGTACCACCCTGACCATGGCCACAATCATCTTCATTGGTGTAACCATTCTTGGCATCCTTCACTTTTGACACCTCTGAGGAAGAAGGTCTAAAAACATTCTTGGTAGGACAAGTCCTAGCAAGATGAACACCACCATGCTCTGGTGCACTGAAATTGCACATTCAGGGAAACATGAGTATACAGGTTGCATCACAAATAACAGTCTGTAAGTCCCTCGTATAAGATGTAGAGCGTGCGCCCAGTGCCTGGAAGTTAAATGCCACTTGTTGACCTCAATACCTATTGTGCCACTATAGTGACGGTGCAAACATGCCTTCAGACCTGTGTAGTCTGAATGCTGCAGGGTAAAACCTGCAGTGTGACTTGTCAAAATAATCTTTTTTTGAAAAGTAAGGGGCATATCATCAACGAGCAGCGATAAATATCGCTGAGCTCGCTTAGCGCGATTTTGATTAACGCCGGCTATCGCCGGATTTGATCGCCGAGATATCGCGTTATTTACAACGCTTATCTCCACGGCGATGAAAAATCCGGCGATAGCGGCAAAATGCAGGTTTATCGCTGTGAATCCAGCGATAAACCTGCAGCGAACACAAATAAACAAGGAATGGTTGGGAAAATGTCGCGCTATGTTGTGTATCGCTGTACAAGATCAGTTATAATGCTCAAAGGATATAGATGAAGGCCATTCACCAACACCAAATATGCGGACAATGCCCACACATATAAACCCAAACAACAAAATTGCAGCGATAGGGGAATCCTTAGTGATAGGGAGATGTGGATTTAGCTGTACAATCCACCTCCCATGTAACAGATAGTGAAGTCAGGAATTTAGCAGACGTACAATACCGGCGATAACCGCGGTTAGCGCGGCTTTTAATATCGCTATGGGTGTCCTGGACGGGCTTGTAAATACCGTGAAGGACACATAGCGATATTTGTAAGGTTGTTTTTCATGGGAACGTCTACTTTGCATCTCATTAGAGATGCGATGCAAGGCGTAAGGAAAAACGGTGCTGAGACAAGGAAACACGCGCTAGCGTGTCCTTGCAAATAGTGCGATGCCATTATCGCCGCTTTTCGGCCGAAAACGGCCGCTAAAGCGGCGATAATGGGCTTGATAATATGCCCCTAAATATTTTTAAATATTAGTATGTCACCCATATGTAGGCGCAGTACATGGTATTTAAAAGTGGGATAAGTAGAAAACTAATATTAACAGGTCCCTACAATGTCAAGGCCATAATAGCTATTTTCTCTGTCGCAGGCCTACCTGTCCTAGGTACAAAATCACAGTACGTCTTAAAATACGAATAATACACCTCAGGAAAGGATCATCTAGAAAAAAAGTTAAGCAATGTTTTTTGATAGTTATTAAAAATCCAATTCAAGGGTGAAGTTGGATTTTTAATAAATATTAAGGAAATATAACTTTTTTTAAAGTTACCTTTTTCCTGCCTGAAATTTCTGGAGAATAATTTGCATTAACTCTTCAGCAACTCACAGACAGTTCTCAGCCTGGGAAGAGGTGTGAAATTTCTCCCAGGAGCGCATGATAAGCTGACATGAATGGGCAGAGATGCCTCCTCTGAGATCAATAGAATATGCAAGGTGGGGACATTCTGTTGACACTACAGTGTAAAATCCTGCCTGAGAGGTATGTTGAGCCACATGTAACACTTTGGCACACTTGGAAGGGAGACACAACAATCTAGTGTGTCCTTTGTATTGTTGCTTCAGGACCCTGTTTTTTTTGTGATGGAGTTCTGTCTCTGGGTTTGTTGTAAGTACCTTGCCTGCTTCAAACTAGATTTTAGTGTTAGATGTGGGAGACACTGGTGCTCACAATAGTGCACTCCCCTACACACCAACAACCCTCAGAGCCCAAGATTAGTGTGATTGAAAACTTTCACCATTTTGAAAATACCCTGACATATTGTAGCACTGTCATGATCAAAACCTTCAGGGTCGGCTCATTGCTCAATAGGTCCACCTCTTGATACCCTCAATTCTGATTGCTATTACAGCACAGAAGTTTAAGGTGATCAAGCGAGGGAAGATATTGAAGGCAACAGCAGGGAAGGAGACCTGTAATATAAGTAGGTAAATGCAATTACTCCAAAAATAACAGCTACCAGGTAATAATCTATATCCTATTACCATTCTTTACCTGTAACAGAAAATAACCTCAAGTGTTGAGTCATTGAAGGGGTATAGATGCCACGTCAGCTCCTATGCTTTACACTTTCTTCAAAGCTGCTGAAATAATAAGAAGGCATTACTTAGGCACTACAACTCTCTCACCTATGTATCACCGTAATCGTTATGGCAAGTACCTACCAAAAATAATGAGATGCCTTGTCTCACAGGGGAAGAACCACAATCCCAGGACTCTATAGTACCCCCGTTAAATTGACAAAAGAACAAACATAATAAACATCACCATGAACTGTGCGCATATTCCACAGCATAGCGCTTTCTTATTCCTTTGTGATTTAAGCATACAGCGGTTTTAGTGCATAAAACCATGCTGTTTTGAAGGGTAAACAATGTCTCATAACCATTGGAACTCAACTTAAAAATAAACTTCTTAATGCAGAGGAAATACAAGCAACGGTCTCGTTTTTTTCCAAGAGTGTAAACAAAATGCTGAAATGACTGTCTTCAATCCATGCAATCAAGTACTGCCCAATCCATAGATATAAATTTTCTTTGAAAAGGATTTCCACAGAAAGTATTGTTAGCACCAAATTAATATATCTAATGCGAACACTCGAGGAACCACAAGAGGGTGTAGAATCCCATGACATGACCTTCAACAGGCATCCGTGGATGACAACAACAAGGAAATGAACCACCTGGAAAACTCCAGATAAAACATGCTTCAAACAAAAACGAAGCAATGTGGGAGGAAACAAAGGCTTTGGTGCAGAGTGATCTTACCACCCTTGGTTGCGGAACAGAGCTTGACACTGCAGAACAAACAGGATAGAAGGAACGAATAATCTGTACTAATGCACATGCTGAAGCGCTATTTATAGCACTTCTGGTTTACTCGCTGTGTAGCCAATCACTGTTCTAATGTTAGCTGGAGGACTACAAATGCTCATGGGGGTTGTAGTTTGCCTCTCACGTCGTCCCACTCTAATATAGCACCTGTATCTCAGAATTAACAGAGTCTTACACTCATCACCACATCATGAGTGTATGAAAAATATCCTGCAGTTTCTTTATATCCGATGGATATGCAGGATTGTTACTGATGGTCGTTATGCGTTTGCTCCTGACAGTGTTCAAACCCGTATGAATGGGCTTGGGTGTAACACATATGCCATTTTTGGCCTGTTGCAGTGAGGCAAAAAGTGGGTAGATTTGACCCAGGAAATGTTTAACCCATTGGTTAGGGAGAGTATAGGAGCCATCTCCCACCCACAAGCTGGTGCCAGGCATAAACGCGACACCACAAGGCACCTGGATAGAACACTTTCTGAGAGGCACCCTGAAGGACTGGAACCGCTCCCCCTTGGACCCAGGAAAAAGAAGTGGGCTCCAAGAGTCAAATGGCTGACTCTCTGGCTACAGGGACACAACAAGCTGCAAGGGGCCTTTTCCCTGAAGTGCTTAGCTGACCAGTAGCAGCTGGACCTGGACTGGTCCTTGCTGGTGGCTTCTGCTGAAGTGATTCCTAGGCCCTATGTGCTGCCCTTGAGCTCTGGGAGCCTTAAGGGTAATCCAGAGGAGCTGCTCCAGAAACCAAGAAAAGTTGAGATTTTAAAGACTAAGGACCTGATTAGGGTGGCGGTAAGACCGCCACCGACAGGCTGTCGGTGGCGGTCTCACCACCATCGGAACCATTTTTACCGCCTGTCACATTAGGATGGCGGGCGGAGGGGTGGCGGTCAGAAAAATCAACCGCCACGCATCCGATGGGCTCCTTGAGCCCGCTGGTGTGGCGGAGGGGGTTGTAGTCCTTACCATGGTGGCATCGCCTGCCAGGCACTGCCGTACGGATTACGATGTCCCTTTCCGCCAGCCTTGTCATGGTGGTTAACCCGCCATGAAAAGGCTGGTGGAAAGGGGCTTTAGGGGCCTGTAGCGGGCCCCCTTTACCCCCTGGCCCTCTGATGTGGGCACTGGGGGGCACCTATGTTGCCCCCCTACATGTCCCTGCACCATGTGGCAGGCACCGCATGGTGCCTGTCGAGTAGTGCAGGGATATGTAAAGTGACCCCTTTTTGTAATGCAGCGTGTGCTGTAGCCAGCAGCACCTGCCGCAGTACAAAAGATAGGCAGTTCTACCGCTGTGGTGGCGGTCGCATCATAATGCCTCCTACGGGACCACCAACAGCCTGTTTGGCGGTCCCGAAGCCATCGTAATCAGCCCCTAAGTCACAAGGTAAAATCTTTGATCAGGGCGAGTCTGATTGTTGTATCTGACCCGAGCTCCATTGCGGTCAGGATGAAATCCTGCTGTATAAACACTTTACACATTGCCCTAAAGTTAGCCTGTCTTCTCTGTGCCATAGCTACCAAGGGTTGAGCTCGTGTTAATTGAGTGATTTTGAGAGTTCTGATTATTCCTTGATGTGGGCAGTCACCCAACCCAAATAATGATCCAATTTCTTACAGTATGGAAAATCCGGTCCATTTCCCAGGCCACTTGTAATTAGGGCCAAAGATAGGCTCTCTATTCAAATAGGAGTAGGCTTTGTTATGGGATGATTTCAAAAATAAAACTTGAAGAAACTGTCTATATGGGAACAAACACAGATAAAACAGAAAGCAATGGGAAAAAATGCAAATGAATGACATTAGGACAAATGATGCAGAAAAATTAAAAAAATAACAGCAACATTGCTCTTTAAATCTCTTACACCTTTGCATGGCAAGATAATTATTGCAGGTGATTTTAATTTGCAGCAGCCAATGTTAGATTCCACATCACCTAATTGGAAACAAAATAAGCCCAAAACAGCAAAGGTCTTAGATACATACCAGAAGGTGCTTGATTTGATCGACCCTCAGATGTCTAGTGTTCTGCATAACAAAGAATATAGCTGTGTATCTGGAAAATGTATTTCTACAACTTAAATTGTTTTTTTGGCATCATCAGTTTTTAAGTGTGGAATTTTTGGGCTATCCACATAGCTTTTCGCAATTCTTGAACTGATGCATCAGATTTTAGGAACTTTAATTCCTCTAAGAGATGGACAAAATGTATTTGGAAGATAAGGAATGTGTGATGCAACTCAAATCAGAGGTAATTAAATATTTGGACAAAATGAGGGAACGGTTAGAATTGCCATGGTCTAAGACAGCTTTAACTCAGCAATAAGAGCACACATAATTGCCAGGGATATAGCGCAGCAGTGCAAGTTCCATAAAAAAATCTCAGAAATCATGTAAAATATGCATATTATGAATATTTAAAAATAAAGTGAGTTAAATTGTCTCTCTTTAGAAAAGTCTAAATAAAAGCTCCATGAATATTATTACAAAGAGGTCTATCTAAATAATGCAACATATCTCTAAAAAACCTATCAAGAAAATGAATATAAAGGCTGATATTTGGCCTGGCGGGCACTTTATTGTCTAAATAGAAAAATTTAAATTACTGAAAGAAGTTTTTCAATATATCACAAATGTTTACAATAAACATCAGGAAACTAATTTTGTAGAATTGGAAAATGTTGCCTATCACTCACAGGAAATGGTGCATAGTCTTATAAAACACTCTAGAATGGAAGAGTTGAATTTAGTAATTCTTTCCTTAGTGAACGGGAAAGCTAGTGGAAAAGGTGGGTTCCCTGCAGATTTTTTTAAAGTATTTGCAGACGTTTTAAATATTTATCGAAATTACCGAATTACATTTTAGCAGATGGTGAGATTTCTTCTACATGCCATATTGGGATTGTGGTTAGTTTAAAAAAATTGGGAAGAATTCTGAAGATAATAATTCATACACTCCGATTAGCCTGTTAATGCAGATTACAAAATAATAGCTAAGTTGATTCCAAATAGGGTTAACAGTATTTTGTACAAGTTGATCTATACAGATCAAAACGTTTTTATTGCACGTCTTCTCCTATATGGCAACACTAAATACCTTATAGAGGACCTAAATGTTTTTAATACTAATCAGATTACTGCCTATGTAATTTTAGTAGATTCAGAGAAGGCCTTCGACCTCATGTGTCGAGGAAGTATTTTTTCTATAGTGAAGCAGTTTGATATTCCACCCCAGCTCACAAGTGTCTTAGGCAATCTCTTTAGAGGTGCTAAGGCCCGACTTATTTTAAATTCTTCAGATATTGACACTGTTAAGGATAATCAGGGAACTCAACAAGGCTTCCACTTGTCGCTGTTCTTATTTGCCTTCTTCATAGAACATCTGGTCATTACAATTTGAAATGATAAGGTTTAGCCACTCCTATAAAGCAAATGGACAAATTGAACCTTTTTCCAATGGCATAATGCTTTGTTGAAGTCTGATAAGGAAATACAGGAGAGAATTTCCAAGATCTTTTCTCAGTTTCAACATATAAGCAGTTATGATATTAACAAATCCAAAACAAATGTTTTACTTTGCAACACCGCATCAGAAGCTCTGGTCACTGAGTTATGAGAATCTTCTGATACCGAATGAAACATTATTTAAACATTTTTGTAACATTTAATTTGTCCAATCTATATAATTTGAATTATAGATCACTCATTAGTAAAGCTAAATCCATGTTTTTAAAGTGGATTTCACTTCTTCTAATGATTCTGGCCAGAGTGGCTCTAATGTGAATGCCTGTTTTGCTGCTGTTTAAATGCATTTTTGCAGTTGCCCCTTGTGTTTTATATTCCAGTTTTTCTCTACATTTACTTGGAGTAACAAAACATCTAGAGGGCCACTTAGCACTTTATATCGATCCATTGCACAGGAGGATTAGCTGCTCCGAAAGTGAAATTATATTACTATGTGACCTTTACACTTATGTCTTTGAATATAAAAATATGCATCTTGCGCATAATTATTTTGATAATTAAATATTGACAGTGATTCTCAATGCGTATAGAATATACAATATAATGAGATTAACAAAATCACTTAATAAAATTCAATACAGGGTTTTTTCAATGATATTTCTAAATGAAAAAAGCTGTTTGTCAGTATTTGTTTTCATGCTGAATATTATTTTTGCAATTCATTTTAAAGATTTAAACATGATTGATCTACTTTTTCCAGATAAAATATCAGAATTCAGATGGCAAACAAATGGCTTTAATAAATTGTGAGATTTTTGTAGCCAGTTGTATTTGACAAACTTGAAGGTTGGTTTATGTGGTCATAAGATAACGTTATATATCGTATTATATCTTATATTGATCTGGGTAGTATGAGTGTTAATGTACATTTGATAATGGACTTAACAGAAAGTCCAAGGATGAAGTTAGAATGGGGTCAGTGGGCTCCTGGAAAACATATTACGTTCGTTTTAAGGAAGTGGATTTCTTTCTTAGGATTTTTGCTAAGTGGAAGTCGGAGAAAAATGTCATTATTACTTTGGATATGTGTAAAAATATATATGTGGGAAAATATAAACAAGTTTAATTTTACTGTTTTGAGAGGGGCCAACTTTCGTGGAATGCAGTTTATCACTAAATGGTTAATGTGTTGCACGCCAATGTTCTTGAACAGACTTAATTCTGAACTTTCAGAAAATAGTTTTGGATGTGATTCAGTAGAGAAAGCCAATTGGTCTCTTTTTAGTTTTGGTTGGCCTAGATTAGACTCTTTCTGGAATGCCATTTTTTTCTATTGTGATAACAAATTGAATATCACAATATTACGCAACAAATTTTGTTTGGCTATTCTTCTTTACGAGTTCTACTATGAATGTCACTGATATTGCAAAAAATAGAGAACAAGATTAACGCCTACATTTATAGAGTGGTTAACTAAAAAGTATAGGGTAAAATATAAAAAAAATGAATGCCACTCATGTAAAAGTAACACAAACATTTCTTATGGTGGGACACATTTGTATAAGACGTCGATTTGTTGCGTAAACTAAGGCTTTGACTTAGTTCTACAAAGTTTGACTTTCCCTCCCACGGATGTCTGAATTAGTTCAGTGCATCAATGCTTGAGCATGAAAGTACAGGTTGTTGTAGCCCAACACAACCCTATTCAATACGTAGCCGATGTGGTGTCTGTGGTGTCTATGGTTTCTGGGTTACTAACTGTCCTTAAAGAGGGGTTAGGGATGCAGTGGTAATTCAAACCCAATTTTTTTCTTTAGAATAACACACATAGGTTCTGCAATTAGAGAAAATACACTTTTTATGTAAAAGTGTTTCATTTCAACACTCTCAACTGGTTGCTTAGCACATGTAAAATAACCACACAGAATATCATTAAAACAATTTTGATGCATGTTACTAACAACGAGAATAATATTGCCATTTCTAGCATAGTCAAAATGTAATATGGCAACCTAATTACCTAAATACTTTTTATGCACTATATTATGAGAGCATGGAGTAGCTTAACTTGCATGTACTGAAATGCCCATGTGGGGTGGTATACATGGGGAACACGGAAGGAAAAATCAAGACACGTTCATCAAGGCTCCAAAACACACACTTTAAAACCAGCAGTGGTAACACATTTCGTTGAAAAGGACATAACATCACCCAATTAAGAATCTAAGGGGCATATTATCAAGAACGGCGATAAAATTATCACACCAGAACATGGGCTTCTATTGGAATTCTCAAGGGCATATTATCAAGCCCATTATCGCCGCTTTAACAGCAGTTTTCTGCCGCTAAAGCGGAGATCATTTTTAACGCCGTTCTTGATAATATGCCCCCAAATATTGAAACCATCCTCTATATGCATCTGGGGGGAGACATAGCCAGACATTTACCTTAAAGAGAAAGTGTTCAGATAAAGCACTTAAACACCATGCTGCCGAAAAACTGAACAACAAATTGGAACTTGAAAGTGCTGCCTTTGAATTCTTCAAAGAGATTTACATTCATTTGTAAGTTCATAATCCCTTAATGGTAACCTTTCCAAATCCTTAGATCTTTCCAGTGACTCGGTTGCACATATTGAATAGTTTCACCATTCAATGACCTATAAACTGGTCTCATCAGTATTATTTATTTGTTCGTTTTTCATTGATCACAACAGTAAATTCTATCAACCCATTCCAATAATATGCCAAACGAGCTCCCAGTTGGCAAGAACAATACTTGCCGCTATATACACTACAGCTACTAGACGACTGGAATGTTCATGTCAGTTCCATTCAATAGCATGGGCGAGAGGACCCCACAGAGTCTCCCAGGAGGTATTAAAAATTTGAGGTGAAGGGGTACCGGAATTTCCATTTCATGTTGACGGTCGAGCACCACCAGAGTTCTGCTGGGGGCTCAAGTGCTAGTTAGTTCTATTTATCTATCAGTGGTGCTTAGCCTCCACTTCATTAAAGCCCAAAAGCATCGCCTGGGGCAGATGGACTCCAAAAAGGGGCAAAACCTAATCATTAAACCAAAACCTCTTTACGGGTCCGCTATGCAAGCAATAAGGTTTGTGTACCACTATATTAAATCAACACGGGGTTGCATTTGGATTGTATTAGGTACTTTCATAAGGGCAAATCATTAATGCTTGGGCAATTATGGTTGTGTTTGGGCTAACATGAATTTCTGACTTATAATCCACATCCTCTGTTCTTAATATTCTTAGAGCTTCTGTGATAAGGTCCAAATATTATTCAAAAACACTAGTGTTTCAGCGACTTGTATTGACAAAGTATCCCAACTTGCATTCTGTGCATCATGATGCGCTATCCAAGACCAATATAATTGCTTAATTTTCTCTTTAGAGGGAAGGCGCTGAGTGGGAGAAATTTCCTAGAGGTCCTGCAGTCCCAAAGAGCTCAGCAGTTTCTTGATGTTGTTAAGCCAGTCTATTTTATGAAATCTATGCTGCTCTACTATCTCTTGGAAGGCTTCAGCATAGGCAGATAGTCCCGATGTGGCTGTCAGCCTCCTCCAGTACAAGACTGGTCTGATTAGTGCTTTGTCTGTAATCCTCCCCATATCAAGTTTTAATGGGTTCAAAAGAGTACTAGAGGGGAGGGAGGATAAGGACCGTATAAATGTATTTTCAGTTCTGGCCATATTTGCTAAATTATGAAAGCCCCAAAGTTCAGCACCATAGAGGACAGCACCCACAGCCTTTGAGTCATAAAGTTGTAGAGCTGGAGTAATTGGCTTGCTGTGCGATGTGCTGTGTTATTGCAGTATGGTAACCACAACTTGTTTGAGTTTTAGGGAGCTTTTGTTGACATGCATCTTCCATGACATTTTAGACAATAGCTTAATCCCAAGATAGTCAAAGGCGTCTACTTTTTCTAACACAACCCCTCCAACTGTCATCTTCCCCCTGTACAATTTATGTTACTTTATTGTCATATACTAAGTTTTAGCTGTATTAACTACTAACCTTTGCATAGAGCAAAATTCCTCAAAGCGATTCAGTAAACATTGTAATCTGCTTGGAGTTTGAGACACTAATAAAGCGTCATCAGCAAAGAGTAGAGTGAAAGTTTTTGCTCCAGCCAAGGAGAGAGCATCATTGTAAAGTGGTATACCATATACCCAGGGCCAGTACTTCAAATGCTACTAGTGGGCTGCAGCACTGATTGTGCCACCCACAGAAGTAGCCTTTCATACCTGCCTCATGCCTGCCACTGCAGTGTCTCTGTGTGCAGTTTACTGCCACTTTTTTGTGTTGCAATTCTTTATTGTAAGAACCAAAGAAGCATTACATGGAAATAATACAAAGTGGGGAAAGGGTTAGGGATAGGGAGGAGGCAGCTGCGTGAGGACCATGCAGTACAAACATTACAATCATTGGTCTCTTACTCTCTGTACAACAACATTGGCATTGGTGTAGTAAATGTCCTTCTGTCGTGCCTATGCTAGCAGTACCCCCTATCGATCAGCAGGGAGATCCCATGCTCCTTTAGCTGTGTATTGGGGTGGTGGTTACTACCTCTTTGACATGGCATTCAAAACTACTTGCCAAGCCTTAAACTCCCCTTTTTGTTTACATATGTCACCCCTAAGGTGGGCCCTAAGTAACCCTAAAGGCAGAGTGATATGTAAGTAAAAGGTAGGGCATGTACCTTTATACTGTGCCTGTCCTGGCAGTGACAAACAGCCTATTTCGTTTTTCACTACTGTGAGGCCTACCCCTCTCATAGGGCAGTAGTGGGAATTCCTTAATACACTTTTAAGCTGTAATTCCTGATCAGAGAGGCATAGTTTTTTCATGTTCATATATTTTGAATGGTAATAATGATAAATCCTCCTTACTGGTGTAGTTGTTTTTTTCTCTGCACTTACTGCTCTATGTGCCTGACAAGGTGTCTCTAATACATGTCTAGGGTGGGTGACAGCTACACTTTGGGAATTCCCTCTAGACAGCCACAAACACAGGAAGGTGAGGCTCATCTGCATTCTGAGCACTCATCTGCATTCTGATGGGTCTTCCTCGGCAAGAAGGAATGGGAGGGGCTGACACTTACACTTCAATAGGTAGTGTCCTGTCCACATACAAGGCACTGATTTACCCCCCACAGATAACCTGGCAGAGAGGACTGGGTTGAAAGGGATCCTTGTGCCATTCAGAGAGCTGCTTTGAAGTCACCCCCTACATCAAAGGTCTCTGGCCCTCAAGATTCAGACACTTCTGGATCTTGAACTGAACCTCTGTCAGAAGGACTGCTGCGCTGCTTAAAGGTCTCAAGTGGACTGCTTTTCTGGAAGAGCTGCTTTTCTGCTTGTTGCCCTCTTGCCTGCTGCTTCCTGACTCTGCTGAAGGAGAGCTGGACTCTGCCATCTGTCCAAGTGAACTCAAAGGGCTTGCTGGCTTGCCTCCTGTTTTCTGAAGTCTCAGGGACACAAAAGACTTCCTGCATTTCTGCTGGTGTTGCTGGACTCTGCCTTCTGTGAGTCCTACCCTTGCCTGAGGTGCCCTCTCCACGTTCTGTGCTTCAGAAGTGGGTTTTGCAATTGTTTTGCTACAAAACCGACGCATTGTCACACTTGTGCCAATTGGAACCGACGCATCGCCCTCCAATGCCGCCGCAAAGGCTGTTTGACAACAGTGATTCTTGAGCCTGTGCGTCCCGATGACGGCGCTTTGCGTGGCTCGACAAAAACACATTGCCTTCACCTCAGCTTAGCTCGACGATGAAGCAGCGACCCGATTTCGTGGAAGAGATTGATGCATCGTGCCCTCAGCATTACGCTTTGCTCCATCTAAGGTACTTTCTCAGCGGGCACTGCGTGGGTCCTGTAGCTGGTCTGTCCTCCATTGTGGTCAGCCTGAACTTTGGATTTGCATTGGTCCCTCGTGACCTCAAGAAACCTTTTGACCACTAGTGACTTTGAAGCACTATTTTTGCATTTAATCTTTACATATTCATATCTCGACCTCTCTTGATTGGATTTTTGTCGTTTTGGTCTCATTTTGCTCAGATAAATATTCTCTATTGTTCTAAACCTGTGTGGAGTATTTTTGTGGTGTATGCATTGTGTTACTGTGTGTGTGTATGTTGCACTAATACTTAACACATTGCCTCTTTAGATAAGCCTGGCTACTTTGTGCCATGCTACCAGAGGGCAAAAGACACACAAGTGATGGACGGAATGCAGAATGATACAAACACTTCACCGCCAGCCAGGAGATCTAGGTTAAATCCATTGTTCTTTTGCTCACCATGCCTCCCCAGTTTAGACCCAGCCATATGCAAATCAGTCATGCCCAAGTTCCTCATGAGAACAGTCAAGCCTGAATTGCCAAGCCAGGTCCTCCCTGGACTGGAAACAAGCATCCTAGGACAGGTTTCGGGGTTTCACCCCTCATCAGCCAGACTAACTTGAATCCAGTGGCACAGTGAGCCTGGGACCACGTCTGGGCATACCTGGCGCACTTAGGGCGAGAATGCAAAAGACACACATGATGGACGGAATGCAGAACAAATCAAAATATTCACCCCCAGTCAAGAGATCTGGGTTAAATCCATCGTTATTTTGCTCACAATGCCACCCCAATTTAGACCCAGCCATTTGCAAATCAGTCTTGCCCAAGTTTCTCTTGAGAACAGTCAAGCCTGAACTGCCAAGCCAGGTCCTCCCTGGACCGTAAACAAGCATCCTAGGACAGGTTTCGGGGTTTCACCCCTCATCAGCCAGACTAACTTGAATCCAGTGGCACAGTGAGCCTGGGACCACGTCTGGGCATACCTGGCGCACTTAGGGCGAGAATGCAAAAGACACACATGATGGACGGAATGCAGAACAAATCAAAATATTCACCCCCAGTCAAGAGATCTGGGTTAAATCCATCGTTATTTTGCTCACAATGCCACCCCAATTTAGACCCAGCCATTTGCAAATCAGTCTTGCCCAAGTTTCTCTTGAGAACAGTCAAGCCTGAACTGCCAAGCCAGGTCCTCCCTGGACCGTAAACGAGCATCCTAGGACAGGTTTCGGGGTTTCACCCCTCATCAGCCAGGCTAGCTTGAATCCAGTGGCACAGTTAGCCCGGGACCCACGCCTGGGCATACCTGGCGCACTTAGGGCGAGAAAGCAAAAGACACACAAGTGATGGATGGAATGCAGAACAAATCAAAACATTCACCCCCAGTCAAGAGATCTGGGTTAAATCCATTATTCTTTTGCTCACCATGCCACCCCAGTTTAGACCCAGCCATATGCAAATGAGTCTGGCCCAAGTTCCTTATGAGAACAGTCAAGCCTGAACTGAGCACAGGTAATCTTCTAGTGTGTATCTACGCTTACCCAGACTAGAGTGGTGCTTCCTGTCTGGCCTGGGTGCATACCTCAGCCAACCAGGAATCCCATTTCTAACACTCGTGGTGCCCCAAGGTGGGACAGGTGCACCATTAAAATTACCAAGGAGTGTTTGGAGGCTGTAGAAGGGCAGCAGCCACCATAATGTAATACTAAAAGTCACCCTAGGTCTCCCAGTGTTTCAAAATGATGACCCCGGAAGAAGCTTACCAAAGTATTAACTACACCTGTAACTGGAGTTTTTTCTCTTTAGCTCTGGAATGGGGTCCTATGAATACATTTTAGGACCTGTAGACTGTGAATAAAGACTCAGACACACATGTTATTTTGAATTCAAATACTTTTAATGACAACATGGAGATTAAACAATGAATATTTATATTTATAATTAATGTTTATGACTGTTAGTACTGCTTTCATGATTTAAATGGTTGTGCAAGACTGAGTTATGAGATTTTGGTAATTCTGTTAATGCAGTGATATCCTGATAGAGCTTCTAGACCTGCCTTATGATATGCTGCATTGACAAAGTATATACCTTGGTTATTGCTAGTAATGTGGTGAACTCCCCGGGAGGAGGACTCGCCATCGTACACAAAAACTCCCTCCGACTCACTACTGCTAGCACGAAGGACTCCTCGTCCCCCAGGGAACACCTCCACTTCCAGATCAAGACCAACCCCAGAAGGACCCTACGCGGCACCCTCACCTACAGACCACCCGGACCACACACCACGTTCACTGCAACCGTCACAGACTTCATCGCGCCCCATGCCATTGCCTCCATGGACTACGTACTGCTTGGAGACCTGAATTTCCATCTCAACAACCTCAGCGACACTAACTCCACCTCCCTCCTGGACAACCTCCCCAACATCGGACTGAAACAGCTCATCACCACCCTCACCCACAAGGCAGGACACACCCTCAAACCCATCTTCGCAGGAGGAAACAACATCCACTTCAGCCATACCACGCAACCCCTCTGGATGGACCACCACTGCATACATTTCTCCTTCTCGAAATCCACCGCACACAAACCCACACCACGCTCCCACGCAGGAACTGGAGTAAGGTCACCGAAGAGCACCTCAACTCCGCCCTCAACCACGCTCCCCCACCGGCCACGACTGACACCAACTCTGCAGCCAACGAACTCCACAGATGGATCACTGACTGCGCAGACAAGCTCGCCCCCCTCCGGAACTCTGACAGACTACGCCTCACAAAAGCCACCTGGTTCACCACCGACCTCCGAGAATCCAGACACGGTTGCAGATGTCTCGAAAAAGTATGGAGAAACAGCAAAACCCGGAAGCACACACCAGATACAAAACTGCCATGACAGAATACCACCAATGCATCAGATCCACTAAAAGGAACTTCATCCAGGACAGAATCCTTGCCAACTCCAGCAACTCGAAGGAACTCTTCAGCAACATTCAAGAATTCACCAAACCCCCCAGCAAAGCCTCAGAAGCCCCCCCTCCCATAACCTCTGCAACAAACTTGGCTCCTACTTCCATCTCAAGATCAAGTCCCTCTACGACAACTTCAACGAACAGAAACAAGGCACCGACACCACACCTATCTCCAGCAACGCCAGCCAGCCTACCATCTCTGCCTGGACCCCTGTCACTACAGAAGACACCGCCACAACCATGAAGAGCATACACTCAGGAGCCCCCACAGACCCCTGCCCGCTGCACATCTTCCACAGAGCTGCCGCTGCCATAGCACCCAAACTACGATGCATCATCAACTCCATCTTCGAAACCGGCATGTTCCCCGATGACAGGAAATGCGCAGAAGTCAAGCCCCTCCTCAAGAAGCCCTCCGCAGACCCGACAGACCTCAAAAACTACAGACCCATCTCTCTCCTTCCCTTCGCAGCCAAAGTCACTGAGAAGATCATCAACATCCAGCTCACGAACTTCATAGAAGCCAACTCAATCTTCGACTCCTCCGAATCCGGACTCCGCAGCAACCACGGCACCAAGACGACCCTCTTAGCCGCTACAGAAGACATCTGCACTCTCCTCCACCAATGCCACATGGCAGCCCTCATCCTACTTGACCTCTCGGCAGCCTTCGACACCGTCTCCCTTCGCACACTCACAGCCAGACTCCACAACGCCGGCATACAGGGAACTGCCCTGGACTGGATCCGCTCATACCTCACCGGCCGAACCCAAAGAATCAGACTCCCGCCCTTCCTCTCCGAACCCACAGAGATCAGCTGCGGAGAACCCCAAGGATCATCACTCAGCCCCACGCTCTTCAACATCTACATGGCCCCCCTCACCGCCATCGTCAGAAAGCATGGGCTCAGCATAGTATCCTACGCCGATGACACCCAACTCATCCTCTCCCTCATCAAGAAACCCGACACCACCAGACTAGCTTCCAGAAAGGAATGAAAGACGTCGCATCCTGGATAAGCAGCAGCTGCCTGAAGCTCAACTTGGAGAAAACAGAAGTCCTCGTCCTCGGATCTACTCCCTCCGCATGGGACAACACCTGGTGGCCCACCACCCTCTGCAACCCCCCCATTCCCATGGACCACGCCCACAACCTCGGCATCATACTCGACTCCTCTCTGACCATGACCCGACAGATCAACGCTGTCTCCTCCACGTGCTTCAACACACTCCGCATCCTCCGCAAGACCGTCAAATGGATCCCCCTGAATCCGGAAAGGCCGTCACCCACACACTCATAACCAGCAGATTGGACTATGGAAACACCCTCTACGCCGGAATCAACAAATCCCTACTCCGCAAACTCCAGACCATCCAGAACACCGCTGCCAGACTCGTCCTCAACATCCCACGACAAGACCACATCATCCAGCACCTACGAGACCTCCATTGGCTCCCTGTCGAGAAGAGAGTGACCTTCAAGCTACTCACTCATGCCTACAAATCCCTCCACAACACCGGACCCCAATACCTCAATGAAAGAGCCTCCTTCTACGCACCCAAGAGAAGCCTCCGCTCCGCCGACCTCGACCTGGCCGAAATCCCTTGCATCCGCAGAGCCAAAACGGGAGGAAGAGCCTACTCTCACATCGTAGCAAAGACCTGGAAGGAACTCCCGCTCAGCATCAGACGAGTCCCTACTCTGCAAGCATTCAGGAAGAGCCTCAAGACCTGGCTCTTTGGATGAGATGGAGCTGCACGATATCCCCCCCCCCCAGCGCCTTGAGACCCTCACAGGTGAGTAGCGCGCTTCGCAAATCCCTGATTGATTGATTGATGGAACCCCGACAAATGTAATGGGTCTTCCTTATTTATAATGACACCCCCCCCATGTTGTGAAGTTGCATCTGGTATAGGTCGGAAGGCATTATGATTATGGGATTGAGGACCCAGTAAGGGTGAAATGTGATATGAGGGAGTCAACAAAGGTATTTCACCCACCTGTATGTATCTATTGGTAATGTTAATGTGTGGTATTTATTAGTGTGTGTTTAGTAAAATTACTTTTCCTTTTTAAAAGACAAAACATTGATTGTACAATAATTATTGAGTGGTATGTCAGTGAATTGGGATTGATAGCCACACCGCTTCCCCTGAGTAGGCCTTGGACTGCTCTGCTTAGTTACCTTGAGAGAGTCAAGTGATCCAATGGGATACTTGGTTCCCAGTATTAAGACAATTGCGGACCTAATACTTGTGAAAGACTCACATTCTTCGCAACTAATAACCCAATTTTTTATACTGAGAAACTGTTCCTTAATTCTTGAACTATGAATGGAGATTCCCGTAGCCTGGTACAGCACCTAGGGGAGTAAGTTTGTTGCCAGGTATCTCAAGGAACCCTGGAGCATGACTTTGTTGTTATGTAGGCTATTGTGAATATGATTCTAGTTTCTATGGAATGCAGATAGAGAGTCATAAGGGCTGGTGTGAGGTGTTCAAAACTTTTCACTCAGTGAAGGAGTCTCACTTCCACATGAAGAACTGCATTCAGAGGCTCCAGGTGTAGTTTAGGAATACTTATGGTGTAGTCCCTGGTCTTGATATGACCAGTGACTACATCACTCTTTTGATGTCCGAAGCAGATGTGAAGTGTTTGTTCCTATGCAAACGTTTCAACTGGTACAAAGCGGCCTTTGTTACTGCATTAAGGATCTCGAAATGTCTGATTTTGATCTAGCATGAAGCCAAGAGATATAGAACATTTGATCATTTTAAGTTCGCAATCAGAATGTTTACGGAATCTATCCTAGATTGAATTGGTATTGCACCCAGCAGAGGGGAGATTAATAAGATTTCAGTTTTCAATTGATTTAGAGTTAAATGGTGAAAAGCGATTCAGGATTGAATACCCACTAAGGTTTCATCTAAAAGTGGCATGTCCTCAGGAGTGACAACTTTTTAATGTGTGTTTATCTCTGGCATAGCGATGATATAATATGTTTGAGTGATTCACAATCGTTGTGTGAGCTTCTACGTACAGATTATAAAGCGTTGGAGAGAGAATTGACTCTTAAGTAACACCATATCATGGGTGCGGGGTCTGAGCATTTCTCACTTAGCTTTATTTGTTGAGAGCAGTTTACTAAGAGGTAAACCACTCCGGACAGCAACTTTCATCCCCATTCTTTCTCTAAGGGTTCTTAATAATACCTGAACAGCCGACTCAAATTCCACGCACCCCAAAGGACCCTACGATCAGCCCAGCTCTCCTACGCCATGGTCCCCCGCACCAGAAAGACCAGATCGGGAGGCCGCTCCTTCTCCTTCCTCGCAGCCAAAGCATGGAACGTCCTTCCGCTCCACCTCAGACAGACAACATCGCTCCCCATCTTTGCAAGAAACCTCAAAACCTGGCTCTTCGACAGACCCCCTCCTTGATGGAATGGAACCTGCACCCCCCCCCACCCCTAGCGCCTTGAGACCCTTACGGGTGAGTAGTCGCGCTTTAACAAACCCCTGATTGATTGATAATATGTTGTGTTTGGCTATGCCAACGGCTGCTGACAGGACAATAACTCAACTTTGAAGTGAGATAACAGTTTATGAATACATCTTAGTTCTAGAGCTTAGTGCTTGCACTTTTTAATGTGAGGTCTTTCATTCTCCAAAAAGTACAACAGCCACTGAAAGAGAAAAATGCATCTCTCTATGTATTAAAATGATTGCATGAATAGTCTTCGGGCCTTTGGAATGTAGTGGGTTACATAGCTGTTCAAATGATAAGACTTTCTTCATAACCTGTATGAAACAAAAAAACAGTAATATAATACTATTGCTTCCTTTATGGCTGCGTGTGGACAAGATAAAAAACAAAAAAACAAAGGTAACACCATTCTACAAGCTAATGTGTGTTTCTGTGAATTTTTCTGGCGAGCTGCTGTGGTGGAGTATGGAAGAGAAGCAGTGCCCACTCTCCGCCTATATTTGTTATTGGCTTCTGTCTTTGTCCTTCGTAAATGCAGACTTCTGATTCAGTAATCGGTTTGTTAGTCCCTCCTTAGTACTGCCTTTTCTTCATTTGTAACCTCCCATGGCTTCTGGCCCCTCTACTTCTGTTGTTACACGGTACATGTTTATTAGTCTGTAGGCACTATTTTCTTTTTTCCTACTGCAGGCAGGACGACGTGCGCAGCCAGGACAATTGCGGCCGCTTGTTATAAATATTGTATGCTTTTAGTAACCAGCTGCACAGGTGGCGTGCTGAGCTGCTTATGAAAAACTTACAATATTGAAAAAATTGAGTTTGGCGAACCGCTTCGATGAAAAGAAGGGCACAGCTTACTAAACTGTATTTTTTCAATATAATATGTTTTTAGAAACGAGTGCAGAAAAACGTACAATATTGAAAAATTAGAGGTTGGCAACGTGCTTTTTTTTCATTGATGCGGCTCGCAAAACTCTATTTTTTCAATATTGTACGTTGTTCTGCCATTAAACCATTCACCATTACTCCGCCCCCTTTCTGTGAAATACCAGTATCTCCCCAATTAGTGCGTGCCCAGAATACATGATTTTCATTTGCACAACTGCTGGTAACCGTTCACGCTACCATTGCTGAAGCCAGCGCTATGATATTGGCAGGCATTTATCTAATAAAGAACCGCCATCTGGGAATTCGCCTTCGAGTTCATGCTTCTAACGAAGAACACGGCCATTTAGTGGTTACATTTCCGGTGAATGTGTTATCCAATGAGCGAGAGGTGAATAATTATATAACCAATATGATACTGGGGTAAAAGTTTTGAGCCTCCACGGCTAATGAACAAGGAGATGCCGGTGACCAGTTGAAGGTGCCTTCACTTTTTCTACTGTGAGTACGGAAAGCGCGCCTTTCTTTTCTAAACACGGCCCGCGCTTTCCTATATGTGTGTTTTGAGGTCTAGCACATGGCAGGCACCAAGTAATGGGGAGAGAGTACCAGCAAGCAGCCCGAGTCCTCCTCCTTAGTGTAAGAGGGCTCACTGCCCAAAATCTTGGTTGCCCTTTTGGTCTTTGTTTCACCGCTGCCGCTCTCACGCCTATCCCGCCATGGTCGTGAGGTGGCTGCGGGTGTCCATTCGTTCCATCTTCACCTCCTTTTCGCTCTCCTCCTCCTGCTCTTAATTAATCTATGTGGCCCCCGGCATAGGTAAGAGCGACTGCTCCCGCACCATTAATTTCAGCCCAAACCCACAAAGGAGCCTGCCGTGGACGTGCCTTCCTTTGGCAACAGCGCCCCATCCTTCATACGCTGTCCAATGTCCACGCTCTCCTTCTCTTCTTAGGGTGTCTTCTGCGTACACAGGCGCACCCTCTTTTATGCGTCTGTGGCCTGCTCGCCCCTTTTTTCTCTCTTTCTCACATACTCTTTCTCCTTCTCTGTCTGGAGTTCATTCACAACTTCGTGCACAAATTGCCTATCCCTCTCTATCTTCCTTTCTATCTATTCTGTGCAGTTCTTATCCTATCTATTCACCATGCCACATAATTCCACTCCACAAATACACTACACAACACACAATTCCACAACAAACAATTCCAAATCAACCCACATAATTCCACTCCACATCAAATACATCCACGAAAAAAAAACAAAAAAAAAACACATGGGTAAAAGACATTGGGGCATATTCACAAGGAGCTATCGCCGAATTAACGGCACTTTATCGCAGCCAAAGTCGTGATAAATTTACCTCCCCATTCACAAGCCGGTGTTAACAGCCCACAGCACCAGTTTACCCGCGATAGCAGCCTCAAAAAACATCGCCACAGAGGACCCCCGCAAATATCGCTAATGAGATGCAGAGTAGGCGGTCCCGTGCCAAAAACCGAGACAACAGCACACCTCAACATTCACAACAACCAGCCACATCGGCGATAAAAACACAAAACAGGCGATAAGGCGCGTTAGCACCATGAAATTTACACCTGCTCTCACCTGGTGTAAAGTCGGACGGCAGCCAGCATCACAAAAGGGAGCACAGCCCAGGGCCACATCTGAAGGGCAACAGATGCAATGGAGCCACCCATCATGCGGCCCGGACACCCAAGAGGGCCACAACACCCACCTCCACCACCCCAGGACCCCAACCCACACCTGAACACCCCTCCCCCCCCCGGACCACCACAGATGCAGCGCAGACAAAGTCAGCGGAACCCCAGGAAACGTACCAGCCGCACAGACCCAACATCTGACAATGTCACCATCCACTACAGGCTGAAAGGGACAACCATCCTACGCATCCTGACCATCATCGCCTAACAGGCCTACGGCACCAACACAGCGGACAACCACCATCCCACCCCACACAAAGCTGATGGCTTGGCTGCACCTGTTGTCCCCTGGTACCCCCCAAACAACACCCGCCACAGTCGGAGGAGTCACACAGCCAGCCACATCCAAGTCCCCCACACCTGTTCTGGACATCACCATCACCCTGGTACCCCAGTCCCCATACGTACAACACAATGCGCAGGATCCGCTGGAGACCAAGTAAGGACCATACGCCATAGCAGGATGCACGCACGTGTTGGGGGCAATCCACAGCACACATGTACAACCTGTGCCCCATGGTAACACAGCACACAATCACCTCAACAGGAAGCACACGTCTCACATCAATGTGCAGGCAACAACAGAACACCGTGGAGCCCCCAACAATGTCGCCTTCAAATACACAGCCAGTGTGCATGATACCTCCATCCTCCTACAGTCCATCATCAACCAGCGTTCCCAGGATGGCAAAAAGGGAAATGCACACCCCCTTGGCAAGTCTGAAATGAACACCCCACACACCTCAACTCCACAACCATGCAACTCACAACTCTGGCAATGCACACACCACAAAATCACAACCAACATGCACAACAACATGACCACCCACCAGACACGACAGAACAACTTACAATGGTAACCTGGGCAAGACCTGAACATGAGCCATCAATGGCATGGCACCTCAGCCACATAATAGCCGAATGTGGGTAGAGGTGGCAACCAGGCATGTGTGAAGGATGCAGTAGAACCATGATCGGGAAAGCACACAATGCCAAGAGTGGCGGAGATGTGCTGGAGAGACCGCAGTATGCAGAACACACCTATATCCATGGCGACATACACCTCTGGTGTATGGAGTGCAGTGGACAGTGGACGCAACCATGTCATCCCAGCCAGTTGGGGAACTCGCGGAAATGTTGCCTGTGACGCCACCCCCTAAGCGTCATCGGAGTGGGATGGCCCGGCGTAGGCCCGCCAGCGTAGGGGTGTGAATAAAAAGCACGTAGGCCTGAGCGTGGTCCTCGCCCGGAAAGCCCCACGTCTCTGCCAGGGCGGTGCCTCCCACCCCGCCACGAGGCCGACGCCGTCCTCGTGAGCGTAGTTGCCTGCGATGCTGTGCGCCTGTCGGACCCCGACACGCTGGACCACGAACCTGTCAGGCCCGCTCCTGCGCAGCCAGGCCACACTGATCACCTGCCGACACCAGCGTGTGTCAAGGAGGGCCAACCACGTGCCGGCGCAAGCTCCAAGCCCGAGTCCCGCGACCTTGGCAGCCACCTCAGACCATCACGGCCTCCACGACACAGGCCCGCTTTATTCCCTTTTCGTTGACGTACTCCACTGCCGCCTTCGGCCTACACTTCGGACCAGTAGGTCCCATATGTGAAACTGTTTCCTGAGTCATGAATGGCAGTGACCCCAAATCCCGGCCAGCGGCCACAGCACCAGACCCCCCCGATCAGTGAGGCATAGTTCCATATGGGCATCTTGCAACACGTGGTGCCACTGACCCTGTTCAACGCCAGCCGGCTACACGTGGTGCCACTAACCCTGTTCAATGCCAGCCGGCTACACGTGGTGCCACTGACCCTGTTCAACACCAGCTGGCTACACGTGGTGCCACTAGCCCTGTTCAACGCCAGCCGGCTACACGTGGTGCCACTGAACCTGAACAACGCAGGCCGGTGGGGCCATCCAACCTATGCCGGCGACACTAGGTGAATGTTCCGTGCTGACCGCTGCCTCAGGCCTACACCACGGTCAGGTAGGTCACACATTTGGAACTGAGTCTTGATTACACCATGGCAGTGAACATCTTTTAAGGCAGAGAACAATTCACTATACTCCCTTCGATGTGGTGGCAACAAGTCTGTGCATGGCATCACAACCACACGTGTCTGTGGGCCTATGCGGACCACTGCCCTCGGCCTACGCTGCGCACGAATGGGATCACAGATTTGGAACTGAACATCGGTAATTCAAAAGGCAGAATACATATCATCGCACGCACGGAGAGGCGTAAGAGGATGACGCGTTGCAGTCCGGAGGGAACAGGATCATCGTTACGGAGGTGATTGAACACTACCGACAACTGCCACTGTGTCACTAACTCTGTGCCTCGTGAGCCAACGACACGTGGCTGTGGGCCACTGCTGACCGCTGCCTCAGGCCTAGACTACGGTCCAGTAGGTCACAGAGTCTTGATTTGGCAATGTTGGAGTTCACATCTGTGTACCGGCATCATCGCAGACTGCATCCCCTCTCAGCACCTGTGCCACTAAGTGTGTTCCCCGACATTCATGGACACTCACTGGTCTTACATTGGTGGCGTTTGAGTCTATGGATTAGGGCTAGTTTTCATCCTCATGTAGCTGATACCGAATTGTTGGTGAAAACGAGGGTTGCGCTTTCCACTCCTCCATTTGCTGCTTCCAGATAACATCAGACCTTCCGCATCATGCCCTGGAGGACACCTTCCACTGTCCCCCGCAACACTCCGCAACATACACCTCGGACATTGATGGGGACCCGCTCAGGTCGCATGGCCCATCTGACTGCACCGCAAGTCACCGTCCCGTGGCTGGGTGCCTGTGCCGGCCGCAGTGCATCCGGGGCCACTAACTCTGTGCTGCTCAGGCCTGGGACCCCTTCTTCTGAGACATTGAATGGCCTCTGTAGCGATGGTCTTGGGGTCATCAACGCCATGTGTCTGTGGCCCTGCGCTGTCCGCATCCTCCGGCCTCAACTGCGGGCCACCAGGGCCCACACATAGCATCGAGTCTTGACCCGCCCGGATATCGCATCACCGCAGGAGGCACACGCCACCACCACAAGGACCACCTCCAACCGCCATCTGCCAGAGTCAAAACGGTGGTCCTGACAGACCTACGGAGTTGCTCAGACCTGTCGTGGATGCCATCATCGGCCTGATACCCTGCTCAGCACTCCAGGTGCCAGTGACTCAGTGCACCACAAGCCATTGTCCGTTACTGATTGAGTTTTGTGCTGTTGTGAGGTTGCGCAGCGATGTCACATCAGGCAGTGTGGGAGACCTGGGACGTTGATGAGGAAGTTGATGCAGGTGTAACACACCCCACTGCATCTGCATCAGGACTAACCCGAAGGGACACAATCCTAGCAATTTCCTCACATGAGCGCGCTCTTCTCTAGTGCCCCTACCTCAGTGCACTGCAACTCACGGAACCTCCTGACTGAATATTGGGTGACCTCTGTCCTTACTCCGGATCCCTCCATGTTGCTCTGCAGTTGACTCTGTTATGCTGGTGTTTTCTGTTTCCATTACACTGGTGTCCACTGTTCAGGTTGTTGCCAGCACCAAGCACTCCGTGCGGGCTAGCTTATACTCACCCCACACACATCCAGCACAGGCGTCACTGTACATGTGGCCCTGCCAATAAAGGGGCTGGGCGCACGTGCCCCTAGCCAGTTCAACATGATATGTGCATGTGTCCCTGTGGTCTTGTTGTATGCATGGGGGCCCTGGGCCCTATGACATTACATTGTGCTGTGTACAGCAGACGCAGACATGTCACCGCAGGCAGTGGGCTAGAACCTGGACATGTAGCTTTGTCGTCACCCACTCAATTCGTAAGGGGAGTGGACTGTGCCGTTGTACGCAGAGCCAACGTGGGTGTGTGACTGATATGTGCGTGCCCCTGGGCGTGGTTCTGTACTGGGTATGTGCATCTGCATGTGTCTCTATGGCAGTGTGGGTCTCCTTTGTGGGGTGTAGGTGGTCCCTGAAGGGTATTGGACACCCACGTATGTGTTCTAGTTCGCATTCCATGGGTTGGGCAACACCCGCACCTGTTGGGCCACCTCCTTTTGGCGTTCTGACACCTGGCATTGGGGTGCCATGTGTGGGTCGGTGAAGTGTTGTGAGCCAGCCGTGATTGCGGGTGCTTCATGCTGTGTGGTCTGTTGCAGGGGCTGGGTTCTCCTCTGAGTAGCTTGTCTGCCCCGGTCCTGGTGGTGGGTTGTGTGGGATGTCCATTGGCTGTTGTAGGGAGTCGGTGTCGAAGGTGTGGTGTTCGCCTCGGGCATCACTGATGGGTTGTCTGTTCTGACCTGCTGGAGGTGTTGTTTGTCCCTCTGCATTGTGAAGGGGAGGTGCATGTTGGCATTGGGTTGGCGCCTTGTTCTTGTCGACATGCAGACTGTGTGACAATGTACATTGTGACTGTTTGGGCGGTGGTGGCTATTTGAGTTGGGACAGTGTACATTTGGCCTACATGGCTGATGTGGGGTTGTAGCCGTAGATATGCATCTCACAGTTCCCTGTTCTGTCCAATGTGATTGCTCTGTTTCTGCGCCTGGGCGGACCCAGTTGTGTCCCCTGTTCTGCAGTGTGGGTGTTGCACTTTGTGCCACATTATCATGGTATGTGCTGTGTTTGCTATGTGTGTGTGCTGCAGTGTGCCACGGGGATGGGGGACATGTCCCTGGGTAATTGTGGGTGTGCAGTGTGCTACACCTCATTGTGCATGTGTGCCATTGTGCCCATCACCCCCCATCCCCCCAGTCCCTGTTGGATCCTCACCCTGTTGTTGTTGTGTCGGGTCCTGTCGAGCTGTGTCCGTACTCCCACCTCCTTGCACCGTCTCCACACTGATGACTGTCGCCTGGGTTTCCTCCAGTTCCTCCTGTGGTGCTGGACTGCCACCTCCTGTCGCCGTTGCTGCCTTCCTGTTGGCAGCGGGTTTGTGCCTGGTTTGGGTTGTCATGTCCTGGCGGCGCCTCTTGGCCTCCTGGATTGGCCTCCTCGGCACTCCGACTGCATTCCAGGTGGTCTGCTTGTGGGTCAGTTGCTGGTGGTGTTCTGGGACTCTGTGGCGCTGGTCTTGTTTTCCTGCGCTCTGCACCCCGTCTTCCTCTCCCTTTTCTCCTTGGCCTTCTCCGACCCAGTTGTTCCTTGCTGGTGGTCTGTGGGGGTTGTGGGGGTTGTGGGGTTCGCGTTGACCTCTGCGCTGGGTCAGGGTGCATCCATGTTGCTACGTGCTTTGTCTTGTTTCTAGTGTGTTGTTTCTGTGGTTTTTATGGTGCAATTTCCCACCAGACGCGTGGGATTTGCAGGCCTGAGGCTGCTTTTCGCTACTTTTTGTACCGCGATTGGGATCATCGCATGATTTCTCGCGTTCGAGTTTCAAATTTTTTCGGCGTGGCATTGATTTTCACGCTGACATTTGACGCGTTATCTGGTGACTATCTCATGCTACCGCCTTGTTGTGAATTCCACGTTGACACTGGGTTATTTTCCCGCGCTAGGCTGCGATATTGAAAGTTGCGTTACGCTACTCTTGCGGTAGTTATCACACATTCTTGTGAATATAACCCATTGTCATTTGCAGCGCCAATTGCTCAAACTCTCAGAAATGCGAGACCTATTGCATTGCAAATGCTTGTTAATGTTTGGTTCTTATATAGAAAGGGAATGTTAAGTACTTAATGAGAACACCCTGAAAAGGGAAAAATGACCCGAAACCCCATATCAGCCTTTTTTTTAAATCATTTTCACAAGTTTTAACTGTAAGGGTAAAGTGCTTAAACAATGCAGTTTTTATGTGCCACTATTGGGCATCGGGTGCAAGTTATGTTTCTGCGATCAGTTTTTCCATGTGTGCAGATTACAGGGTAGACGAAATTGGGGCTGACTCCAAAGGTCTCTGTGCATGTGAATTCCTATTGGTCAAACGTCGACGAGGTTGTGTGTTCAAAACAGTGCCTAGGGGCAATATTATAGGCAAAAAAGTATTGTAAAAAAAAAAATCGCACATTATTTCTCATTGATTTCTGGTGAAATAATATTCGGACACAAATAACGGATGCCGAGGTCTTTGAACCTGATATTAATTTGGAGTGAAGTCTTTAGTGATGAAACTGCACCACAGTAATGTCATAAGAACAGCAGATGTGAAAAATTATTTTGTGTATATATACACACGCAAAAACAGCTAAGTAAATGTGAGTTTTGTCACATTTCTCCACACAGAAAACGAAACTGGGAAGTAAAGCAGAGAGAACATGAGATTATGCTGTTGGTTTGGACCTCATTGTGTAGGACATTGTTCTGTGAGTAACTCCCAAAAGTTATTTGCCTCATTCACAAAGATTTTGCTGTCAGTAGGTGTTACTGTTCTTGTATTACAACTGTTTTACTCCTGGATTACAGGATCACTACAATAGTAAGGCACAGAAACACCTTTATGAATCTGACCCTTCTCTTTGAAGTTGTAAAAGTTTACTCACCTCATTGTTCTCTTCATAGTTCAGTCAGAAGTGCTACTGCTGCCACCCATTCAAAGTTGCGATTTGTTTCCTAAATCTCGATCACTGAGACCTCTGTATGTCGAGTTTTACCTTGAGTCTGCCCATCATCCTCTAGCATTTTATTCGCTTCCCTTCATTTTCTAAACGTTGTCAATTTCTTCAGTGAGCTATTATCTTCATTCACAAAGGTATTGCTGATTCCCTTTTTGTTATAGCCAGAATCGGCTGACGTAAGTAGGCCTTGTTAGACCATCCTGATAACAATTGCCTTTGCTTAGGAACTTGGGGGGCATATTAGCAAGGGCACTATCGCCGCTTTAGCGGCACTTTTTGCCGCTAAAGCGGCGATATTTATATCGCCCTATCAGCAAACTGTCTCTAACAGCAGTTAGCGACAGTTTGCGGGCATTAGCGCCCGTTTTTTTACCGCTTTGCATGTCAGCGATATTTATCGCTAATGACATGCAAAGTGGGCGTTCCCGACGAACAAACCTGGGAAACACTCGCTAACAGGCCTATCGCCTATTAGCAAGGTGGCTATGGCCCCAGTTAGCGACGTGAAAAGTCGCGCTAACCGGGGTCATCGATATTTATTTAACACCTGCAATTAGCAGGTGTTAGCCATACCTAACATGGGGGGTGGATTATGCTGATACGACCACAGGGTCGTATCAGCAAGGTGTTCTCCCTTCTCCATGCAACATCGCTGGTTTTTCAGCGATGTTGGCCCATTTCCCCCGCTATCGCTGGAATATTCATCGCCATAGCGCTAATCGTTGCTAATACAGCGTTAGCGTGGCGATATATTCCAGCGATAGCCGGCGATAAAAAAAATCACGCTAAGCAGGGTTAGCGATGATTATCGCCTCTTCTTGCTAATATGCCCCTGGGTTCCTTATGTTCCTCATAAAGAAATATTACATTGCAAATAATGAAGTTAACTTTTTGTGTCATGCTCATTCTGTTCCTGACTTTACACATTGCAATTCACTGTTAACATCCTTCTCTACTTTAATGCCCGTACTTGCCCCCAGCAATCCTAACAAGCATTTGCTTATTGTTTTTTTGAACAATCTTTATTAACTTTTTACATATTTTTCTCCCTAAGACACCCCTCCCACCACCCTCGGTCAAAGCCATTATACAGCGAAAAACAACAAAAGCTTGAGCAATACAGCAGTTGAGCAAAACAGACTTGTACCAAAAAAAAGGGGGAAAAGGTTGCTTAAGGCCGGATATCAATCAGCCTTCTCCATGGGATTCTAACCATTCCCTCAAAGGCGCCCATATTTGCAGCCCCCTTTTACGAGCCTGAGAGCCTTTCTGAGCATAAACAGCCCTTTCAATATGGTACACCAAAATTAAGCGGCCCAGCCAATGATAAAAAGATGGTGGAGCGGGTTCTAGCCAAGCTGTCATCCAACACAGTCTGAAAACTGCCATTGCGAGAAATAAAAACATAGAATGTGCCACAGGGGAAGTTTCCTGTTCATGAACCCCTAACACAATTAATTGGGACGTGTCCGAAACCCTCAATTTCAATTCATTTATTTATTTATTTAGTGTTTTGTATAGCGCGAACTTGACCCCGTAGGGTATTAGAGCGCTTCACAGTACAGGACATGATAACTTTTACAGTACAATATTCTGTATAGCAAGTGACATATTAAAGTACAGTTCAAAGTTGTCACAGCCACTTCTCTTGATAAATACTTTAGCACATTCACAGAGTGTAAGACTAGAGGAACCATGTCATCAGGGGAAACAAGAACCTGTAATGAACAAATGAAATTAGTTCTTAGCAAAAAGCGCTTGTGACTTTAAGCGAGCGGAATTAGGCGAGTCTTATGTGTAAGTTCTGTAATGGTTACGGTAAGAATTTGCTCCTTAGAAAGATCTTGGTTTCTTTCTTGAATCTTGTGTGGTTGGGTAACCTTCTGATGCCTGGAGGTAGCGAATTCCATATTCTCGGTGCAGCACCTGAGAACGCTCTTTCATAAGTTTTTTTTTTGCGGAAAATCGGTGGCTTCAGCACTAGATCTCTGGCGCTCCTGGATTGTCTGCTTCCCCCAGAAATCTCCAATTTCTGAGCTAGATATCTTGGTGACTTGAAGTGTAGAGCTTTGTGTGTTATACACACCAGTTTGAGCTGAATTCTGGCTTCATAGGGTAGCCAATTCAGCGCTTTTAGGTGAGGAGAGATATGGTCGAATTTTTTTGAACCTGTTATGAGCCTTGTTGCTGCGTTGAGGCAGGCTTTTAGAGGTGCTGTTGCAATTTTGGGGAGCCCAGAAAGTATTGTGCATCCGTATTCGATCCTCGAGATTACTAATGCCTGAACTGCCATTTTGAGGTCTGCTGCTTCGATGAAAGGTTTCAATTTCTTAATATAGCTCTGGTGAAATCTTGCATTTCTAGCCAACGTGTTGATGTGTGATTGCATGTTTAGGCTTTGGTCTAGAGTGATTCCTAGAGATTTGGTTGAATCTACGATGATCGGGGTGCAGTTAAGTGCGGTGATCAAGTTGGTCCATTCTTTTATAATGAGCGGGCTTTTGGTGGGGGAAATTAGGAGGAATTCTGTTTTTTTTGCGTTTAGTTTAAGCTGATTGCTTGTTAACCATTGCATCGTCGCCCTTAAGGCCTTATTCATTGTTCTGATCTCCTCCAAAGAGGAAATCTTAATGTACATCTGAGTGTCATCAGCGTACATGTGGAAAAGGATGTTGGCGCGGTGGAGTATATCCGTTAGTGGTTCCACATATAAGTTGAATAGTGAAGGGGAGAGGGTTGATCCTTGTAGAACCCCTATCTGAATGGGGGAGGATTTTGACAGGGTTTTATTCACCAGAAATCTTTGTGATCTGTTCCTCAAGTAGGACTTGAACCATTCAAGAACGCTCCCAGAAAAACCCATCATGTTCTCCAGACGTTCTATCAACATGTCGTGGTTAACTGTATCGAACGCAAATGATAAATCAAGAAGGATTAAAAGACATGCTTTGTTTTGGTCCAGAGCGAGTAATGCGTCGTCAACTACGTGCAGAATTGCCGTTTCCGTACTATGATTTGGTCTAAATCCTGATTGGCAATCGTCTAGTAGTTGGAATTTAGATATGTGCTGGCTTAGTTGTTGCTGAACACATTTTTCTATCACTTTAGCTAATAGGGGAATGTTGGATACTGGCCAAAAATTGCTCGGTTCAGCGGGATTCTCTGTCGGTTTTTTTATGGTGGGAATGACCTGTCCCATTTAACCTCGAAAAAATCATTTAGCTCCTGTCTTAGGCTCACTAACCCTGGACAATTTGCCAACATATGAACTAAATCAACCCCAAACAATTGACAACAAGGACATTTTGTACCGGCAATACCCCCATTTGCTAATTTTAGACAGAGTTATATATAAATTAAACAAGGGGGCATATTAGCAAGAACAGCATTAAAATTATCGCCGCTTTAGCGGCAGGAAACTGCCGCTAAAGCGGCGATAATGGGCTTGATAATATGCCCTTGAGAATACCAATAGAAGCCCATGTTCTGCTGTGATCCTGGGCTTCTATTGGAATTCTCAAGGGCATATTATCAAGCCCATTATCGCCGCTTTAGCGGCAGTTTCCTGCCGCTAAAGCGGCGATAATTTTAATGCCGTTCTTGCTAATATGCCCCTAGGTCTTGTAGTGTTGGATCTGCAGGTTGGCGGATAGCAGCGTTGACCAAGCTAGTTCCAAAGAGAGGAGGCTATCCCTCTCTGTAACCCGAATACCTGCCTGCCAGCGGGCAACATGTTTCCCAATATCATCTCCCAACCTATCATTTAGCAATTTGCAAATCCTTCCAATCGGGGGTCCACCTTCCCTCATCAGCTCCACCACATCGACCTTATTAAAGCCTTCACCTCCACCCTTTTTCTTCCCAACAAATGGGTCTATTACGATGGCGGTCGGATGTCCACCGCCGGGCCGGCGGTGGCGCCCGCGATCGGAACCAAGAAAACCGCTGGTCAAATTAGGATAGCGGTGGTGACCGCGGCGGTGGGAAATTCCGACCCCCGCTTTTCCGCCGGTTGCCATCCGCACTCCTGCCTGGCGGGCGGAGCAGGACCGGGATAATCGTGGCGGTGCAGGGCAGGCTCCGCCGGCAGGATTATTATGCCGGCGGTAGCCAGCCTTTCCTCAGCGGTCAAACCGCCATGGAAAGGCATGCGGAGATTGTCTTCCGGGGGCCCGTTGCGGGCCCCCAATGTGTTGGGGGGTGCACTGGGGGGGTACCCATGGTCCCCCCCTACATTTCCCTGTACCAGGTGGCAGGCACTGTGCAGTGCCTCCCACGCAGTGCAGGGAAATGCAGGACATGCTCCTTTCGGCATCGCGGCGGTGCTGCGGGCAGCAGCAACCGCCGCAATGTTAAGGCCCACGATCAGACCGCCGTGGTCGGATTTCGACCGCGGGTCATCGTAATTCGACCGGCGGTGCTGTCGTGGTCCATGCGGGCGGTCTTTTCCCGCTACCATGGCGGTCGGGGAGGTTTTCCGACCGCCATCGTATTAGGCCCCAAAGTCTCTAATTTGCAGAAATTTGAAAAATTCGTTATTTCCTAGTGAAAATTTTCCTTTCACATCATCAAAAGTAGCAAAATCATCCTCATCAAAGATATCCCCAAGAATACATGGACAATTGTTCTTCCCGCACCGCTTGATGTGTGAGTCATGAAATATATCTGGTAGGAGGGGGTTATCTTGAAGGGGAGTATAGAAACAAAACCGCCCAATCCCAAGTTTCTTCCGGATACAGGTCCAAACCCGGGCTGCATATAATAGGGTCTTGAATCTTACTTTTTTAAAATAGCCAAATTCGAGCTGTCGAAACAGAGATCCATGGACCACCTCTCCGAGGGTCAGCTCAAAACAAGATGGTACAGTATTAACCACTGCCCCTCTCTGAATTGAATAAAACAGTAGGGGAGTTATTTGTTGAAGGGCCGAGGCCCAATAATACAACCTAAGATTTGGTATAGCCCAGCCCCCAGTTCTCTTGAAAGAGAAAGAAACTTCAAAGCCCTCCGAGGTCTAGCATAGGCCCATAGGAACCTCCCAATCATACTATCCAGCAACTTAAACCATATATTATTTACCTCCAGCGGGATGGCTCTGAAAAAGTATAAGATCCTAGGGAGGAACATCATTTTTATAAGATTGCTCCTACCAATCAAAGTTAATCTAAGGTTATTCCATCTGTGTAAATCAATTTTAGTTCTATTTATTAATGGTCCTAAATTCCCCTCAACGATTTTATCCGTATCTGCCCAAATCTTAACCCCAGATAAACAGCGTCTGATATAACCCGTGTATCCTCATAGCGTAGATTATCATTAATGAGAATCTGGGTTTTATCCCGGTTCAATCTATACCCCAAAATTCGGCCAAACCAACGAGCCTCAGCTTCAATCTCTGGGGTGACAATTGCAAGGTCATCTGCATATGCCAATATTTTAGTCTCCCAGCCCAGAGTGGAAATTGGCAGGATTAGGGCGTTGTTAATTCAATGATTCAGAGGATCTATATAAAGGGCAAAAAGTAGGGGAAGGGACACCCCTGCCTTGTCCCCCGCTGAATTTTTACTATCCCTGATTCTCCACCCATTAATGAGATTTTAGCCATAGGGTTAATATATAACATTTTAATCCACCCAATTAACTCGCGCCCCAATCCCTTCTTCTCCAAGATTGCCCAAAGATAGGGCCAAGAAACCCTATCAAAGGCTTTCTCGGAGTCTAATAACAACAGCGCCATGGGCTCTCCTCGGGTTTTAACTACATCAAATAAAGTAATCACCCGCCAAATGTGATCTGTTGTTCCAAACCCCGGGATAAAGCCATGTTGTAAGGGTGAAACAATTTTCCTTATTAACCCTGAGAACCTTGAAGCCAGATTTTTGTGTCGCAGTTAATTAAAGTAATTGGCCGGTATGATCCTAGGTCCTGTACTAGGTCCAGGTATTAAATCTACCCCTGCAGCCTTACCGGATGCAAGCCCAGAAATTGTAAGTGCAACCTCTTCTGCAGAAATCGGCTGATCCAAAGCGCTCCTATCTTCCCCATCCAAACCTTCCATAGTGATAGACTCTAGATACAGCTCTATTTCCTCTGGTTCAGTGGTCTCCTCGTTATAGAGTTGCTGGTAATATCTCTGAAAGGCAGATCGTATCCCTCCTATGTCAGAAATAAGACCAAATTCCGGGTCATTGATCTGTTTAATCTCACCAAAAGCCACCTGTTGCCTGGCACGAAATGCTAAGGTACGCCCCATTTTATCATTGAGTTAATAAGTTTTGTTTTTCCACACTGTATATTTATCAGCCGCCTTTTTGGTAGGGATATCCCCTATTGCGGATTTAGAAAGAATAACCTGAAGCTGGGCCTCCTTGATATCTAACCTCGCAGAAACCGCACCCACCAAGCCAGCCTCAGCTCGTGAAAGAGCCTGATAGAGCCCCTGCAGCCTCTGTTTCTCCCTTTTCTGCCTACCCCAGCTAAACCTTGCAGTTCCCCCCTGATCCCCGCTTTCAATGTGTCCCATACTATACTCAAGGGGGCAGTCCCCAGATTCTTGACTATAAATAGCGGGATCCACTTCCTCATCTGAAGAAGGTAGTCCTCATCCAGTAGTAGAGCTTGCTCGAACAACCATGACATGTTAATTTGTGGAGTTGCTTGAATATCCACCTCCAATACTAACGGGTTGTGGTCGGACATTACTCGAGGGTATTTAAAAATACGTGAAGCCTGCAGCCAACCACTAGGTATTAAAAAATAGTCGAGGCGGCATGAACTTTGTGCGGTGCAGAATAATATGTATAGCCAGGGTCCTTGGGGGCCTTTTCCGCCCATATGTCATACAACCCGTGGGTTTGAACCAGATGTTTTAATGACCGAAAAACCTTGGGCTTACGTTTATAATAGGCCATAGTATCTGCCCTTAGGGCGTCTCCCTTAATATCAATATTAAAATCCCCACAGATAACTAAAGGGACTGTCCACCCAGCTAGTTCAGCGCAGATCCCATCAAGTAGGGTAGCATCATCAATAACAGGACCATAAATGGAACAAAGTGTAAAAGAGCCTTGTGGATGCATGATTTCTGCAACTGCCCATCTACCGTGATTGTCTGCCCTAGTTTTAGTATATCAAATCTTGCCCTTACGGGCCAGTATTGCTACCCCACCTGTACGGGACCCTTGCAATGTCCTAGAGATGATTTGATAACCTGAAAATTCTAATATATGTTTTTGGGACCTCTCCACATGAGTTTCCTGCAAGCAAATGATATCTGCAGTTAAAAACTGTAGATCTATATTCACCCTTTGTCTCTTTCGAAAGTTGTTCAGCCCACAGATGTTAATTGAGGCTATTCTTAAATTAGTCATACTTTATTGTAATGCAAAGCCGCCAAAAGCTCAGCTGCCCACTCAAACAACCCGCAGCCAGTGACTTGGACCCCCCACCCCACCTTCTGCCAACCCTCCCCGCTCCCATCCCCTATCGCGAGCAAAAGGGTCAATCCTGACCCTAATGATGGTACCTACCCACCAGCCGCTGCTGCCCCCTGTCCCAACCCCGAGCCTAATAGCCCCACCAAACTCTTAAAAGCCCAGAAGAAGAACCATCAAAAACCCCCATCCAAACCCATCAAGCAAAAAAAGAAAAAAGCTCAAAGCCAAGTGAAATCCCTACACAGAAAAACAGAAGCTTTTTTTTCAAATGTCGAAGTATCCTATCCCTAAGCTAGACCTACAGAAGGCGTCGCTACTTAAGGAGAAGGGCCCCGTCTACAGAGCAAGAAGCAGAAAACCAACAAGCATAGATATCAGCCCATTCCAGTATTGTTAGAGATCTCCTTTAAATAGTCTTGTGCTTTGATCTCTGAGAGAAATGTCTGCGTCTTTCCCTTAAATATGGTCTTGAGACGGGCCTGGCTTAATAGATACACTTTGCAGCCAAGTCGCTGAAACTGAGAGAAAAGCTGGCGGAGCCGCCACCTCCTTTCCACCGTTGCATGACAAAAGTCCGGGCGAACAAAGAAGTTATGGCCCTTGAATGTCCTCTTTGCTTCTGGTCTTGCTTTATCGAAGATGGCCTGGCGCAAAAGAAAACTACCAAAGTAGACCAGAACCGCTCTTGGTTTCTCTTCCTGCTGAGAATGATTATTTTTGGGCATCAGAGGAAAATGGTGGACTCTTTGAACCTCAGATTCCCAGTCCCATTGGGCAAGATCCGGGAAGGCTCCTTTAAGTAGCTTCAGGATAAAAGATATAATGTCACTTCCCTCCGGCTTCCCTGCAAGACCAAGAAACCGTAGATTATTTATACGCTAGCGGTTCTCAAAATCCTCCAGCTTCCACATCATGTCCTCTAGCTGCGTCTCCTGTACATTTTGCCGTTTCTCAACCGCGGCCGCCACCATGGCAGCTGCCTCTACGCGCTCCTCAACCATAGTAATCCGCTCTGCCATCTCCGAGCAAATTTTAGAAACCTTACGTACTGCGCCTTGAATTTCTTTTGTGGCCAGGTGAGCTCTTTTGTGTTCCACTCTTGCCTCAGACTGCATCTGCTTCAAGGTGGAGTAGATTACCTCCATTAAGGGTGTGGCTGACAGATCTGATGTGGGAGCTCCCTGAGAGGTGCACGATCTCTCTCCCTCATTCTCGCTATAGACCTGGCGAGTCGCTGAGTAGTCCCACTTCAGTTGCCGGGTAATGCCCAGTTCTGGGCCTGACTCTCTCTAAATCCTTGGTGCACTCTCACATCTTCTTTTAGAAAGGGATAGTCGTTTCTGCGTTGAAGGATTCGTTTTCCCATCATTTAAACTATCCCCTGATGATCCGGGGGCAGAGTCGTCATCCGTCAACACCTCACTAAGGCCTGACAGGTCCGAGTCATATGTTAAGGAAAATAATTTCTCTGCTGGAGATCCCCTTCTCTGGTTTATATCCTTTTGCTCTTGACATTCTTGGTATAACTGCTGGGGATCTATCACGTCGCTTACATCTTGCCCAGGCGGTCCTGCCTCGTTTAATAACACTGTGGTTAGCTCTGACCCCTGCATCCCGGTCCCTCCAGCCCCCAGGATCTCGCCTGTTGAGAGTGTTATTTCACCGCATTCTTTTTCGGACTGTTTTAGTACAGGGCATTTTAAAGAGCTTGGGCCCCCCTTCTCAGGCTTCCCCAATGCTTTATCCCCTATAATCGTGGGAGTATTCAGCGCCTGTACTGAGGCAGAAGCTGGCAACTTACCCTGATCTCTCGGGGGTTGTCTGCCAAATTTACCCGAGAAAATCTCTGAGATTGAGGGCTGTCTGTCCTTCGGCATGTCAGGGCATGCTACAGCAATTTGCGTACTCAACTGCAGCGCTTTCGAAGCTTCCATCACCGTGTGAAGCTTGCCGATTCCAGCTCCTGCCGTTTCCTCTGTTTTGCGCACTAGCTTCTTGCCAGATGGAGCAGGGTGTGCTCGGAGCGTCCCCACCGGCTCCGCCCACTCCTTCACTTGCTTGGATCCCTACGGCGGCATAACGGAGCTTCGTGTTGACGGAGGCTTCGGAGCCACAAAGACGCCGCGGAGCCCACCAGGCGCCACAACTCTCCTCCAAATGACGATCCCGCCAGACCGCAGCAGTCGGGAGGCGTAGTAAGGCTGGCGCCGCAGAAGCACACTAGCGTGGTCTAGAAGTAAGGTAGGCGCCACCATCGGGGGTAAAGGCTTGGGGTCGGGGAGCAGGGAGCAGTTAATGCGGCACCTAGGCAGCTGCCATCTTGCTCCCCTAACAAGCATTTGCAATGCAATAGGTCTCACATTTTTTTAGAGTTAGAGCAATTGTTGTTGTAAATGACAATGTCTTTTACCTATGTGTTGTGGTTTGGAGTGTAGTGGATGTATGAACAGAGACACAGCTGCAGCACTGCCTAGAGGACTTAGAATGAGGAATTACCGACAGGGCCAGAGAAGAATCTAGCAGCACTGTCTAGAGGACTTAGAATGAGGAATTACCACTGGGACCAGAGAAGCAGGTAGCAGCACTGTGTAGAGGACTTAGAATGAGGAATTACTGACTGAACCAGAGAAGCGGCTAGCAGCACTGTCTAGGGGACTTACAATGAGGAATTACAACTCAGACCAGAGTAGCAGCCAGCAGCACTATCTAGAGGACTTACAATGAGGAATTACCACTCAGACCGGAGAAGCAGGTAGCAGCACTGTGTAGAGGACTTAGAATGAGGAATTACCGACGGCACCAGAGAAGAATCTAGCAGCACTGTCTAGAGGACTTAGAATGAGGAATTACAGAGGAGGCCGGAAAAGCAGCTAGCAGCATGGGTGTTCAGAGAAGAACAGAAGAAATAGAAAGCAAACAATCAGATGGCGAAAGCAAAATGTTGCTGCGTATATCTCAAACATTTCATGCATTTATGTTATCCTCTGAATCACACTACTGTTTTTAATTCCAGACATGGGGGCATATTAGCAAGACCCACGTTAAAATTATCGCCGTTTTAGCGGCAGGAAACTGCCGCTAAAACGGCGATAATGGGCTTGCTAATATGCGTTATGGAATTCCAATAGAAGCCCAGGTTAGATGTCCTGCACATCTAACATGGGCTTCTATTGGAATTCTATAACGCATATTAGCAAGCCCATTATCGCCGTTTTAGCGGCAGTTTCCTGCCGCTAAAACGGCGATAATTTTAACGTGGGTCTTGCTAATATGCCCCTAGGTCTGTTTGACAGTGCCTGGAATGTGGTAGCTGGAGAGATCACTAATTGTAATGTGATGTGAGCATAACATGTGTATATGAACTGTGCTGATGTAACATGGAGGAAGCAGCTGCAAACGGGAAACACATTTTCGTAATCACAAGCATGAAAGTGATAAAAAATCATTTCGCGCTGGAATGCAAAACCAACAAAAATGATTAACAAACATTTCGACAATCTCTGTATCATTTGAGGTTCCATTTAATATATATAGTCTGCTTTTAGAACCTGGCTGCCCATTTAGTACAGCATTTTCATGTCACAAAGTGCTTCTGCTTTACAAGGTGCTCACATTTTTATAGGAGGCGCTCTCTTTCCTGGCGGACGTTTCTACAAAGTTAAACAAGCATTAAATTAATGACGGGATAAACAAACAAAAGTGCAATACCTTGAGCAGTCTTTCTAATCTAATGCAACCTGTACAGAGGAGCCTGGAGTGTAAACATCCCAGCTTTACCCTGTGGGAGGTGTCATTCAGAACAGGGCACAAGTTGGGGGTACACGCAGGTACACGGCGTCCACCCACTCTTTTCACAAGGTGGACGCCGTCCCCCCTACCAAGAAGTTGGGCCCCACAGAAATATGCTGAACTTGTCCCGATGTAATTTTCAGACACCGGGACATGTTCAGCAGTGCCTGTATGTTGTCTGCTTTCGATTTCCAGCAGCAACGTGCAGGGAGATTATTTTCACCTCCAGCTGGGCCGAAGTTGAGGGCCATCAGGCCTCCTTTTGTTTGACTATCCTGACTGGAGGCGGCCTGGAACCTCACACTTAAGTGTAAATGCCATGGAGGAGAAACAATGGCACACATCTTGTTATCTCTTCACAGGTACTTAAGAGTGGCAGCTTTTGCCTTTGTTCAGTCCCTGTGATAAGAGATGTATGCACTGTAAGACTGTTAGTTGTGTTGGTCTGTCTCAGTATTTACACAAATAACAATTTCAATAGCACTATTTTATTCCTTTTATAGCTCTATACAACCCAATGCAGGGTGACAGAGCTCTTTACATAACATACACATTATACATGGACAATAAATCATGTACATGTGTAAATCAATGTACAAGTTGAGTTACATGAGACAGGGTTACAAGGTGTAGGAGTCACATGTCCTTCATACCTCACTGTGGACTTTTAGAAGTATTACAATTTATGAACTGCAGGTAACAAAAGGATCTCTGTGTTAAAGGCAGTAATCCACTTTACTATCTACATAAAATAAAAATCTGTCATCTGCGTGTTAGATGATGTGCTTTGCAGGAAACACATTTACCTTCTCTACTACTTTGATTCAATCTGGGACTTCACAAAACACAGATCTCTCCAGCAAGTGCATTAACCATCAGTGTTATCTCACCATTATTACTATTCCCTGACATTTACTGGGCACCTTTACAGCAGATGCCTTAACCCAATCAAATATTTTAAAATGTAGACTTTACAACCAATTAAGCATAACAGATCTACTACCATGCTTTTCCTTGTTTTCAATTTCTTTGTGGCAGGGTTTGAAAAAATAAATGTATTAGTTGAGGCCCAGATTTTGCGTCTGGATTGCGCCACTTTTTTGACACAACCCCAACGCCAAATCTCATTTGTTAAATTTCATAATGCGCTTAAATGTACTCATGATATATCTGACAAGCATATGTGTGAGGTCTTAATTTCTGATGTCACTTCTTGTGATGTCACTTCCAGTGAGGTCACTTCCTGTAATGTCACGCGTCGTGACATCATGCGCTGTGATGGCACGCGTCATGATTTCACTTCCATACTGCCTAAAGGGGTTAGTCCCCCCACTTCTTTTTTTAGGACTTGTGCCCTGATTCAGAGGCAGACAATGCAACTTGTTTTTACATCTCATTCAGCCATGGGAAAAAGTCCTCGGGGCACTCTGGAGTGGGGTTTAATTATTAGCCCCAAAATAATGTCTGTCAGTGTACATGCTGCCTAATCCACCACTGTGGAAGTTATCTGTTCACGGGCGCAAGGCAGCGTTTATTTCAAGCAAAAAAAAGGCTCAGACAAACACTGCCAGTAACATAAACTGTGCTTCTAGTGGAGAGGAAATCGGCGTATCACCTGCTTTGCGCCGTGCTTCTGCATTAGCTTCTGTCTGTGACACCACTGCTTAATTAACTGAGGCAGATAGGAAGTGCATCACTGAGGGACCCAACACGTCATATGTAAACATATAAACACTTTCTGAACACTTCTACAGGCCTGACAAGGCATCTGCTATGCAAACAATACTAGGGAGTCCTTTGTATAAATCGACACAGATCGCGCCCCTATGCTGAACCCCATGTGGTCTTCTTGCGTGCGGCAGGGAATCGTCGCTCAGTTCTTTCAGGTCCTGTGGCCCCAGCCACTTGTCAGTGTCACCTGTCATGGTGCCCTCATCCGTCAGAACAGAAGCACACTTCAACAACAGCTCCGGAATATAGAGGTACTTGGCTGTTCAACAACACAGCAGAACGGCTATAGCGTCCGACTTTGAAGCTGGGGATCCTGGTTCGGGTCTCGGCACGAACACTCAGCATCCTGTGATTCTAGACATATCACTTCATCTCCCCGTGCCTAAAAATGAATGTGTCCGTCTGTAATGCAACTGGTGCTCGCGTAATGCGCTCTGTTACCTTTCGGTCGTATTAGCGTTATATAAAACAGCAAAATATAATAAGAAGGAGCCCTTAGGGTTTTTCCATGGGAAAATGCATTGTTTATTAAAGTAAATTATATGAGTTACGACGGGCAAACAAAACAATCCTTGTGCCAACCAAATTCCACCCACACAGAGGGTTTCAGGCTGTAACAGGCTGCGATGCCTAGTGGGGAGGAGGGGCCATCACGTGCTGTGCAGGAGGAAGCTGTGATGGCCAACAAAAGCAATCACTTAGTGAAATCGCCTCCGCTGAAACAAGCACTCGAAGGAGGGACAATTGAGAGGAATGGACCAATAGAAAGCCATCATATCAGAATGGCACAAGGAAGAACCAATGGCAATTGTTGGCTGTTACAAAAGCCAACAGAATAGATACACCAGGTGTTGCAGACAGCGCAAGCGCTGTCAAGGCTCGAACTAAAAATGGTGTAACTATTTGGGATACCATCATGCACTTTAATACTAATCACTGCATCCCTTTATATAGCTCTGTGACTCTTCTTTATTTTTAACTCTTGCTTTGTTCCATTTTGAAGTGTACATCTCTGCTTTCCCTTCTTACCCAGCTGCTCTTCCTTACTTATTTCTAGCAGCATATTTAGGCTTCGCTTTATAGATATAATCAGCATATTTAGGGGCAGATTTACAAGAAAGTGACGCATCTGTAGAGATGCGTCACTTTCCCTGCGCCACCCTGAGATACCCTTGAGACACCATGGATGCGCTGGGGCAGATTTACAAGGCCCTTGCGCCACTTTTGCGTCACTTTTCCCATGTTAAAAGTGACGCAAAAGTGGCGCAAGGGGCTTGTAAATCTGCCCCGCTGTATTTGCAATACGGCGCACCATGGTGCAAGGATTGACAGATGCATCAGAAATTCTGACGCATCTGTTAACCCAAAAGTCACGCATTGCTGGATTCGTGTCGCAAGCACGACGCACTCCAGCAATGCATGGGGAGGCCTATTCTCTCTACACTGCGTCACTCTCGTCCTAGAAGTGGCGCAGTGAAATCTTGTAGATTTCACTGCGTCACTTCTACAAGGCTTTTTTAAGTGGGAACGCCCACCCTGCATACATTATACCTGAAGCAGGTATAATTTGATGCAGGGCTGTACAACGTGACGCATCTCCCTAGATGCATCACGTTGTAAATGGGCCGCATTTTTACGCCACCGTTGCGTCACAAAAAGTGACGCAACAGCGATGCAAAAGTGACGCAAGGGGCTTGTAAATCTGCCCCTTAGTTTGCCCCGCCTACTAACATATAGTTCGCTCCTCGTTCTTTGGATATACTATTAGGAGTTTGGATACAGAACCCATTAAGGTAGCTCAAAGGGCAGACATTGTTTTGGTCATGATTTATTTTCTGATAAAGAAGCGATATTATATGTGAATCAATAATGGTTTATAGATATGGTATTGTTATAAAGTATGAGTAAGAGGTGCTCTTTAATGATAATCAAATGAATGCAAATGATAAAACTTGGAAGGAATTCAATGAGTTGTACCAATAACTGAATGCTGACCTGGCCCCACTCTGGCTTCTCTGGGGAGAGATTCAGGGTGGTTATCGCCAAATCAGCTGTGAAAGGCAGCTACTGTCAAGCGTCAAGTGTATTTCTCCTCTGCTGCTCCTTCAAATCATTTTTTTACTAATGACTATCATGTTACGGTAGAGGAGGTGACGTGTAGCAGCAGTGAGAGGATGAGCTGCAGGAGAGAAAGATGAAGCAGATATCTCTTTTGCAGCAATCAATCAAACATTTACAGTCGCGTTGTTAAGAATCACCCAAAGAGCATTTGTAAAAGTCCCTTTTTGTCCAGATTGCATTTGCTTGCTTAAGGTGCCTAGGTGATCAGAGAATAAGTGTGATACTAGCGTAAAATTAAATAACACAGCAACACTGAATATACTTTCTGTTCAACAGGTTTTGCATATATAAATCCGATTTAAAAAATGATAGGAATAAAATATACTCTTAGGAAACAAACACTATTTGCACTGAGCAAACTAGATTATTTTAAACAAAAAATCAATGCCTTAAAATTCAAACGGCGTCGGTGCTCTTAAAACAAAACACTTACTTAAGAAAACGCATATCTAAAGCTACAGTAGCATTCAGAGGGTATTAGCATTATTAGCGTATCATTCATATATTGAAAATAAACGTTAAGAATAAATAAGCGCATATTCTGTTCTGTTAATTCTCAGTAAGCAAAAAGGTAATAGCACGACAGTCTGCATAATGCATTATTATTTACATTATGCTTGAGGAACACCAAGAAATTCCTCAATGAATGATCAAGTGAGATTCGATCATCTGCATCAATAATGCCACTGTTGTTCCCACAGCCATTAGTAGGTAAAAGGGAAAAGCAAATCAAATGACCTGGGGTAGTCCCTTATGCCCTGGTGGATGAACCCTGGGCATTCCCACTGCCCCTTCTGTGTTCTTTATGTTCCACAGTGCTCAGGGGTCTTTTGGCCACTTTAAATAGTTCTACTCAGAATTATAATGGTGCCCAGCCACGTCTGTGTGGTAGGGGTCATCCAATCCATTGACCAACATTCACCATGGCTCCAAGGACAGGAGGACTTGTGCATTCCCACGGTGCACTTGCTGGAAGGGCAGTCTCTCACCTTGGCAGTAATCCATAGATGGATAGAACGGTCTGCCCTATCCTGTTTCGTAGGATGGTTGACACCTCCTAATCTCAAACCAGCTGGCATATATACAGGACACTATATGACTATGCAGACCATTTAATATCTAAGCTATGAAAACGTTATTTCTCATCTGAACCATCTCATGCTAATAAGCAACATGACATGAACCCAATAATACAAGGACAATTTACCCTGTTAAATTTACATGATGCTCACCAAGCATTCCATCCATCCTTGCCACCTCACCCTAATGGGCAAAACTTGGGAGTGTATAATAAATGATTCTCTGCACTACAAAGCAAAACAGAATAACATTACAATCAGTGTCAACTCGTAGTGCTCAATCTACTTGCATATTTCTATGACGCACATCAGTCTTAACCTTTCTTAGTATGCAAATCTTAGTCCATATGTTTGAACAGGCTTGCAGGTCCGGATCACCAAGAAGAGACTCCACAGCGAAACTCAAAGGGCCCTGGCCAAGACGTCCTCTCCATTCTCCAGTATATCAATGAAATTTGCTTTATTCTTGTAACTAGCTCTCAATTTCACAGTGCTCAACATCATCTCTTTAGATAGCGCTCCATTTGTTTCATTTTAACGGACACAATTAAGTATCTGACTACTTGGATAGCTTCCATAGAGTCAGGATAAACTGATATTCACCTCCCTTGTAGCCCCACCTCCTGCTTCTCACTTGCTTCATGCAAATCTATATTGCTATGGGCTCGATTCATCACAAAATGGGAACAAACATTCCCAGGAGTATACCTGGAAAAGGTGTACTCCTGGAATGTGTCTGTGACCTTCATTGTGGGATCGATTCTCATTGTACGGGCAAATACACTATTTTGTCTCTGCAGGGAAATATATTTTCCAGTGGAGAAAGACCTTGCCCTACAACCCCATCAAACTTGGGGTGATCCATTTCCCTTCCCACCATGGAAGTGTATTTACATCAGTTTTCTGTTACAGTTAATTTACAACCATTACCAGGTAAAAAATGGATGAATCGGAGTTTGGGAATGTACACAAACATATAAGTTTGTGGGTAGTCTCAAATTGCCAAGGCAAACCACGCCTTGAAACACCCACTTCTGACACCTTGAAGGGGATTTACTACTGAGGAGATCTCCACATTCATGGCAAAGATCTTCGCACCCATAAGTGCATTAACACCTTTCAAGAATCACTTTGTGAATTCCTGTCAGGCAACAAAGGCACATCTGTTCGCAAATGTACGCTTACAACCAAATTTACCTTTGAGAATTGACCCCAAAACTTCTAATTGAGCAATTTAGGGAACTCATGCTTACTCAGCTAATAAATTAATTTGAAAAGACGGAGATCCTATCGAAAGTGCAATATGATTGTTAAAATACATTGGGCCCGATTACAATGTCAATTGGTAAGCCCCCGACTGCTCATCGGAGGCTTACCGACCGACATGGTAGGTTTACAGTCCGACCGCCTAATTTTGATGTAAGCATAGTGTAAACCGGCCAATCTTTCATACTGGCTTCCGATGGTCTTCAGGAGCCCGTCGGCCAGTCAGAAACCTTTCATAATCCCCTATGGATGGCGTTTCCGCCATCGGGATTATGATGTTGGTTTCTGACAGGCTTTTCATGTCGGGCTTTCTGACATGAAAACCAAAGATGCCGGTCCGAAAACCTCCGACAGCAGGTTGGAGGCTTTCTGACCGACTTCAAAATCAGGGCCTCTATTGTAAAGACTACCATGGTTGCAGCAGAACTTGTTCCTTCCATCAGTAGTATTATAATTAATGAATGTCTACACAGTGTCCACTGACCTCTTACTCCAACCTCAGCCAGGAAAGGGTGGCCAGGAGCCACAACAGGCAGCTCATAAACAATTCTCAGATTGTTCACTTGGCATCAACTACTTCTGGCCCCTGGCTCTCTGCATTTGCCTGGTATGGAGGTCTGTGATGCTGGGTGGTTGGGGAGGAAGAAACTGGGTCTGTTCTGGGAGTGGATGTCTGGCTCATGCTGCCAAAGAGTCTCAGGCACTGCCTTTGCCACTGCTCCAGGCATGGACTAGTTGTGGGTTGCTGCCCTCTATAATTTAAAGCATTTTTGGAATCTTCTAATCACATCCTGCTCCACCAATGGTCCCTTGGTGGCACAGGAGCACCTCCACAGAGCCTCACACAGCTCACTGTCCATGTTCTCACACTAGGGAAAGCCTTCATGTACGGATGCCGCCCAGGTCCTTGTGGCTGTGTGGACAGTGATGGATTATTAGGTGCTTAGAGCTATAATTAGTGGAAGTCTGTTATGAGCACGACTAACACACAAAAGATGATGGGAGGAGTACTTGCAATTTGTCTACCCACTGGCAATTGCTCGGGGTAGAATTCCAACCCATTGTTAATGTTCAAAAGGGTTGAGTTCAAATGAGAATGCTGTATGTTTTAGCTTATATTTTGAAGTGCACTATGTGATGTTAGTCCATTACAACTCTTACCATTTTTCCCGGAAACATTTATTGACATTTCAATATATAATTCGACAATGAGAACCTGTAATAAAATAAATAAAGCCATACATTTCCTGTTCACTATTAATGTAAAAATAATAATATTAGAAACATACACTTTTCATGCCATTACTTTTACATATGCTCATATGGTACAGAAGTCAAACTTCAAATATCATATTCCACACTTTCCCTACAGAACCAAACATTTCAAAGGGCCATGTTGATCAGAATCTCCATGAGGTAGAGGATTAGGACACCACCATCAACGACCTGCCTACAGCTATGGAGATTACAACTACACCTTCATTTTCTGAAACAACAGTGGCTCTAATAAGACAAGCAGATAAAGCTTCTAGACATGTATGTCTTTCTATACAATGTAAAACAAACTTTTACATCCAAAGACTTAGGAGGCAGAGATTCATACCACTACCACTACAGGTTTCTCAAGGTATGTTGAGACAGGTGCAACACTATCTAGAAAAGAATTTGTACATATAGAGAGATTTGTGTTCAAAGTTCAAATATAACAATTGGATGCTATATACATGTTTGGTAGAAACATGGATGAATGCTAGTCTGCAATGATTTATAGCATTGATAGCTTTAATGAAACCATGACATCTTTACATGATGATATTCTTGAGGAGACTGAGTAACAGAACAAAAGACATTGCCATGTACGTCTATGGGGATACTCAGCAGGAGAACCATTTATAAGAGGACATTTTGCAGACAAATATAGTGAGACCCACTCCTATGAAGCTAAGAAAGAGGCGTTGAAGTCCTTTTATGATAATAGAAACAGAAATGTTTATTCCTTTCATTTAGTTTGCATTTGTAAACTGGGTTTAGAAAACAAATAGTCCTTTTTTTGTCTGTGAATAAACATGGAAATAAGCGTTATCATCTACATTATGACTTTGAGTGTTTACCTATATATTAGAATTACTTTTTATAATACACTGCCTTAAAAGGGTTGTTTGTAATGTAAATGTGTCTCTCCCTTCCATCTGCATCTCTGGTGGCATCTTCTGAGAAGGTTGGTAGTGGTAGCTCTTCCTCCACATCTGAAGTGTCTACCTCAGACAGCATAGGAAGTCCCTTCCACTTTGCAATGTTGTGCAACATGGCACAAACTGCGACTCTCTTGCAGGCCACTGGTCGGGAATATTGGCGAGCTCCACCATTTTTGTGTAGGCAGCAAAACCTGACCTTTAGAAGCCCACAAGCCAGTTTGATGACAGCCCTGGTTCGCCTGTGCACAATATTATATTGGCGTAGGCTACCTGCAGTAGCATTGAGGTGTATGGTCAAACCCAAATGTGCAGAGCATAAGCACTGTCATCTAACACAAAAGTAATGATATGTTTTAAAACAATGAATTGTAAAACTAAATATACATCCATATAAAAACTTAAACAAAAGTAATCACCAAACTTTCCTCTTGAAAGGCGATTGCATAGGCCAAAGTGCCTGAAGATGTAAGAATCAGGTGTTGATCCAGGGAATTTGGCAACAAGGTCTGTAATTAAGCATCCAGCATTGCATATCATTTGCATGTTTAAAGTGTGCTGCCTCTTCCTATCATGATATAAAAATTCTGTAGCACTTGGGGGACTAATTAACAAATGTATCTTATACACACAGCCTTAAACCTTGGGAAAATGTGCCAAGCAAAAATATAATCAACCTTTGTTTGCTGCAAAACTTGGGTAGTATTTGGAAATGAAATGTGTCTATTAATTTTAAAGAGCATTGCATTAAAAAAATTCTATAAAACAAGAAAGTGATCATCCTGAGGCTAAAAGGTGAAGGCAGCTAAGTATTTGGATACGTGTGTGGACAGACACACTCTTGTGTGTGTTGCTAGACCACACAGAGTCTAATTCAGTGAATTAAATTAAAAATAGCATTGCTGCTCAGCCTATACTTCTGCACTACTATACTTCTATACTACTGTACCTAATTACCACCTGCTTCCACTTAATGCTAATTTGTGAGTGCTAAAACTTGTTTTCGCGGCTAATTACAATTTGCAACCTGTTAGTACATTCCAAAATAAGAAACGTAAACTGAGATGTGTTAATAGGTAATCGTTATTTCCAGTCACAAGGCAGTAAGATTCAGTTTGCATTGTTCTTCTTGCGATTGGACCTGAAATACACGTTGATGCATTTCAAAAGTACCTTTTCCTAGTTGCTAATCGAATTCCAATTCCTATTCACAATGGCTTCGTACATCTGGCCCTTAGTGCCAAGATTGCCCTTTAGAAGTGGTAAAATAAAATAAAAGAATTTTCACTGCATTTGTTCAAGAAAGCTTCACTCTTCCAATCACAACCTTATTCAGTAAGACAAGTTTAGACTTTGAACAATGGAAGGAGAATGCCTATCACTTTTAGGTTATTACTTTGGGACTGTCTGATGATTTATTCTGGACAGATCATAGAGTCCAGATATTGGGATCCACTCTTAATACTTCCTATACCTTCTCCTCTCTTCAGGCAACTCCTACACTCCCCAGTGCCTACAGATAAGTCATGGAAGTGCATTTTAGAATTGCCCTTATTCATTCATTTATTTATTTAAAGGTCTAGTACTACATGACTCCTTCCCCATCCATTATTATACTTAGGGGCATATTATCAAGGCGGCGTTAATGAATTATCGCCGCTTTAGCGTCCGTTTTCAGACGAAAAGCGGCGATAATTCTATCGCCTAATTAACAAGGACACGCTAGCGCGTGATTCCTGCATTAGCGTCCGTTTTCTGCACGCCTCCCATCGCATCGCTAATGAGATGCAAAGGGGGCGTGCCTGTGAAAACAAAATGGGGAAATATCGCTAACCCAGGTATCGCCATATTAGCAACGTGGGTTAGCGATATTTTAAATCGCGTTAAGTATGCCTTAACGCAGGAATTTAACGTCTGCTAAATTCCTGACTAAGGCATACCTAACATGGGGGGTGGATTGTGTGGCTAAGACCACAGGCCCTATCACCAAGGATATCGCCGTTTTCCATGGGACATCGCTGGAAAACCAGCGATGTTCCATGGAAAACATCGCTATCACTGGAAAATTATCGCCTTTGCGCTAAGCGTTGTTAATACAGCGCTAGAATGGCGATAATTTCCAGCGATAGCCGGCGATAGGATTCCTCGCGCTAACAGCGGCCAGCGATAATTATCGCTGCCGCTTGATAATATGCCCCTTAAATTATAATTTGAAGTCTACAGCAAACAAATATAACTTATTGTATCTCCATAAAAAGGCCCATTTCTTGTTGTTTCTGTCCATCTGTCCTTTTGTACAAGAGATTACCAAAACTATCCAATTTACAATAGGTCATTGACAGTAAAGTATAGATCATTAATAAACCTCTGATATTACTATCCTATTTATTCTTTAGTACCCAGACCTTTGCATATACCATAGCTCAGCATTCTTGGACATTTGTGTAGCTAGTTTTTAGCTGTGAGATCCCTATTTTCACCATCTGTTTGTGAGTATAAGTGGCCTGAAGTAGCTTTCTCTCAAGACTGTTTACTGTTGATTTAGTTGTGATGCATACAGACCTGTCAAGGCTTCTGCAAGACTGGGTTAAACAACTGGAAATGAACCCCTTGTTTGCAGCAGCGGTTTCTGCACTGGGGCATGGAGGTGTTGACCCGCCACCCCTTTTGCAATCCCCCACACACATAGCCATAAGTGCCATTTATTATTTACTACAGCCACAGCGTTGTGTTTTTCATGCGTCTGGGCAGGGCTTGGCCAATCCTGCTGATTGCCAGTCAGCAGCTAAAGCCTGGTGCGCATGTTGGGTTGGACAGTTCTGTTACTTTGGCCAATCACACTGGCGTCCTGTAGGCTTCTTGAACCCACGCTGCTAAAGAGCCAGGAGGAAACACAGCGCAGCTGCCCCAGTCTCCTTTGGAGTGCTGGGTTCACCTGCTCACACCAATCCTTGCTTTGCTCTTGTTCTGTTTACTAGTAAAAACAGCATGAAAGCAAGGTATAGATTGGTTGTTTTAAAAGCAGTGAGTACATGCTGGTCTCCACTGACGAGTGCTTGGAAGGAAGTGCGGGGGTGATTACTACAGAACATGGGCAATCACTGTATTGGCTTTATTTTTAAGCTTTACAATGATTGGTCATGCTTCTGTTCCTTGCAGAGTCTGCGATTCATTTCCCCACACGAGGTTGTCTGTTGTCTCCACTGCCCAGAGTGCGTGCTTCTAAGCCCTGGTGAGTAGCTGTTTCTGATATAATTTCGGCACCTTGCTGAAAGTTGTAGTAGGTGTTGTAAGAGCCCTAACTCCTGGAGATATTACACTCAGGTTTGAGAATGAAGGCTTTCTTGCTCATTGGGGTGGGAGTGCAAAGATGCTGGGAGAGGGCAGGCCCTCCCTTAACGTCTTTCCCCTGCAGGCAGATGAGCTTAGATTAACATTAGAGCCTACCAGACCATGTCTTCACAGCAGCAGACCCAGGAGCTCAGCAACATCTGGCTAAACACTATGCCAGATGCTGCCACTCTGCCAGCTCCTTTCATTGCCTCTTACATGAGGTGCTTACATGAGGTGCTAGGCTGGCATCATCAGCATCAGAAAGGTCTCTAAAATGGGACGGCAGGACTCTGGTGTACCACCTGCGTCCTGCCCTATTGCACAGGGCTCCTAAATACTATACTGCATGGTCCCTGTGTCATGCATACTCTCATTTCTCACGTGTCCCTGCGCTATACACTAGCTGCAGGACACACTCCGGTCATTACATACTTAAAAATGTGCAGAAAAAAGCTTTGATCTGTCCTCTGTCTTTACAGCCCGTTCTAGGCCCAAGACATATTTAACAGTGGCCACATTTGAAGATATACTGATCATAACAGCAGTCGCTCTTCTGACTCTTGGGGGCAAATTTACTATTTTTTCACGTAGCGCATTGCAGCAGCTGCAAATGCTGCGCTGTGCTACATGAAAAGGAGAGAAGAGGAGAACACCCTATTTACTAAAATAAGGCACTCTCCTCCCCTCTCACTTGCGCAGGCAATGAAATCATCTGCCATGTGCCACAGAGACACCTTCGTGCCATGGTGCAAGGGTGTCTCTGTGAGTCTAGCATAGGTTTTGCACTGGAAGGAACCCTTCCAGTACAGAACACTATGCACAGACTTACTTTAACCATTTTCATACTTTGTATGTGTGCTGTAAAGTGCAGCACACATGCAAAGTCGGAAAAGGAAGGAGAAATTAAAGCATTTCTCCTTCCTTGCGCCTACTTGAAAAGGGCGCACTTTTCTCACACTAAACCCAATCTACTTTATTTAGTAAAGTGGGTTTAGCGAGAGAAACCTTGGGTGGTTGCATGGGTTAGCCCATGCACCATCCTTGGTACCCCCTCCCCCCCATGGCGCTGCTTCGCATTACTTTTCCGTTATTTCCAGCGCTAAACAAGTTTAGCGCTGGAAAGATAATTGGGAAAAAATATTTGGCGCCAATTTGTGTCACTTTTGTGACGCAAACACGGTGCAAAATCTTAGTAAATCTCCCCCTTGGTCTTTTGGGCCCAGATTGGGCTGTAAAGACAGAGGACAGAACATGTCTTCTCTGCCACCTATTGGCACTTCCCAGGTGGTCGCCATCACCTCCGGCCTTATTCACTCCTCCAGCCGTTTTGGCCCTTTGCTTGGCATACGCGCAACCACACTCCCTCCTCAACACATTGCAGGGCTCTGCTTCAGTGGGTGGAGGGCAGAGAGTATTTAGAGCTGCTGCAGTCTGGGATCTGAGTGTTGTATCTGTGTGAGTGTAGGGTGAGTGATGTGTCTGCGTGATGGTAGGGAGAGTGCTGAGCCTGTGAGTAAATGTTCACTTTTCTTTAAAAAAAACCCATTATAGCCAGCTTTCTTTTCTCAAATATTCTTGCGATGGGGGAAAAGAGCTTCGCACTCTCCAACCCCCCACCCCAACTCCCTCCCCTATGTTTGATTCAAGTTCGCTTGAACTTTATATTTAACTTTCTGTCCGACCACTTTTCTAAAGCACCAGTCACCACTGCTTGTTTGGGTCTCAGATATGCATTTTCTGAGTGCAATCAATGTGGTTCTGCACATTATTAGGAAACTCATTCATTGGTGAAAACAAGACAGGGTTTAATGGCAAATTTACACAGGTAAGGGGTTTACTGCCAAGGTGATTTTGATGTTAGGTAGGAAGGTATGTAATTTTTTTGTATTGCACATTGGTACTGTGTCAGTCAAAACTGCATTTAGTATTAAGATCCATTTATTACGAGTTAGCATTTGGTGTCCCCATTACAAAAAATAGTACATTGAATGGCAAATGCTGCATATTTAAGTACATTGGCGAATAATGTTGGTCAAAATGGCAAGGAATTTAAAACATATTTTTGAGGGTTTGAGATATACCTCAAAGTATTTTGGGGGAAATTACTTGCAAATAATGCTTTGGACCACATACTGGTCTGGTAATGTTGGACACAACTGTAACATGTTTAACATGGGGCTGGTGTGTTTAGGAGGTGTGTGTGTGGTTCTCATCCAAAGAATGTTTGTGAAATTGAGTGTCAGATGAAGCATTTTAAAGGTCATGTCTTAAAAAACATCATCAAAAAATAAGATTGTCACCTGTTGATATTTCTAAGCCACAAGGGGAAGATGCGATCCTTCTTCTTTTCGATGCTGAATAAGCGTTTGGCCCTATGGATTAGGGAGCAATGAATGGCATTTGTGATCAGCCCAGATTTCCTGGGGTTACCATGGCATGGAAATCCAAGGCCGAGCATGAGGGTGGATAGTTTGTGTTTAAAGACCATAACCATCCAAATGGGTACTAGGCAGGGATGCCCATTATCCCACTACTTTTGGCCCTGGTCCTCGAACCCTCATTTCAGAAAATTTGAGATAATGCTGCAGTACAAATTATCACAATTAAATCATGTACTGTTAAGCTTGCATACTTTGAAGATGACGTTCTTCTATTGTTATTTGATCCAGAATGATCCCTGAAATTAACAGTAAGGGAGCTAGAGACCTATCAAGGGTAGATGGTTACCCTAAGAATTTGGGATGGAGTTACACAAGGAGGGGTGTTTATGCCATATCCTTCACAGTTGATGCCCTCTGTAGAAAAGCAGACAATCAGCCAGCCAGAGAGAGCCAGGTTTAGGGTATCGAAAGATAAGGATTTGTTTTAGGCCAAGAGACTTGTTTTGTGAGAGGTAAATTATATCCACTGAGTATGGAAAACAAGTATTAGCTCTCCCTAAAATGGAGAAATGGAAAGGCTTCACTATCTTCAGCTGCAGTACTTGGGCCTACACCCATCCATTAGAGAGAGAGAGCAACTAGGAATATTACCTCATATGAGAAACGTTTGTGGTTGCTTTCAGCAGCACATCACCTAACGTCTAGATTATATCAGTTGCTCATTGCACTACAAGTTCAAAAGTTGATATTCCAGCTTCAATAGGAAAAATAGCTAGGCATTATTGTTCGACAACAAACAGCAAGGACACATTTTTTCCAGAGATTTTGCCAGCCACTCTCAGGTCAGAGAGGCAGTGTACAAATTCTACACAGGTGACATTATACCCCCTGAACCCTACACAGTAGAGATAAGATGACCTCAAATGCATGTGTGATGGGATGCAGAGGAAACGTCAGACTGTCACATATCCTCTGGACCTACCCGAACAAATCAGGCTATTTAAATGATAACAGGATAGATTGTTGAGTGCTGCCCCAAGGTCATACTACTGGGATGCTCCTCACAGAGCAGCTATCACTTACATTCAGTCAGGGGGAAAACGATTGCCCATCTTCACCTGGCTGCTAAGCAAGTGCTTTTGGCCTAATTGGGGAAAGACCAGCCTCAAGCGATGGAGCTTAGGATACAGAGGCTATGACTACTGATGGGCTATGAGAACCTGGCTTACCTTGAAATACACAATGAATGCTAACTTTGTAAGCTATAGAGCCTGGGCCTCATATGTCACCACCAGCACTACAGATGGCTGACGAGTACTAAGAGGCTTAGAGTACTGCACCTGTTAGACAGTCACAAGTATCTGCTATAAAGGTCAATGTATAGGACGGTGAATACATGGTTTTACTCCTACACAATGCATATACTTATGGAAAAGTCATGTGAGCATGTATAGGAATTATGAGGGAATGGGGCGGGAATCAAAGTTGGGATGTTGTGATGGGAACCGAAGCTGTTTCACATGTGGGTATGTGTGCCTTTTGTTGTGCTCTTCATTCAAAAATCAATAAAAACTGTTGAAAATAAAATAGGATATATTGAGCATGCAATTCAAAATAGAATGTCAATCTTATGACCTGATAACATTTATAGTTGCTGAAAATGAATGCCAGCTTCCTCAAGTGGTCCCCATGTTCAGTGCTAATAACCATTGGGGAACAGCAGCATTTGTACTGGACCACACAATATCCAGTAAACCTTAGCATCAGTGTTCAGTAACTAATTGGATTGGACTGAAGTATAATCTCCTATATCTACAATAACCTCAAATGTCTCATTGTATTACATGACTGGAGGCTCCTAATATGCTCACTTCTATTGCTTTATAAACTCAGCAGTCAAAATACATTTCATGCCATTCAGTGGGAAAGAACCACCAATGAAGACACAATGAAGTTTAATCAATGAACATACAGGTAGACCATGAACAATCCTGACTGCATAAAACAAGTCCTCTTGTCTTGCTGCTCGTAGTCAAGATGAGTAATCTGTTCCTGCTCTTTCAAATTCATATTTATGGCAATTTGATATGATTGGATATATATGCTTGTACTGAATAAATGCATTATCAAATATATCTTCATCTCCCACTCCCTAGCCTGTCAATTGTATTGTGCAGCTGGGAGCGCATTACCTTCATTTTCTATTGAGCGCAACTCTTTCTCTTCTTTGGAATGCAGGCCTTTTTCCTTGAGGAGACTTGCACCTCAGTGTGTCATGCTTTCTCTCTTGCGTTCTTAGGAGGAGTGGCAGTGTTGGAGCCGCGCGAGCGCGCTGAACAAGTTGGCCGCCTCCTGATAATTCTATCGGTTTTGCCCGCATTTCCGACGATTTTAAAGCCATATTTAATGCTTTCTTACCTGTTCCAGGGGTGTTATTTGCATTTCTACGGCCAGCGCTTTCTGGTGAGGTAGTTTTTGTGCCTTTCTGTTTTAGTTGTAAGGTTTTTGATCATGCTGTGCCTTCTACCGGGCTGTCCTGAGGAGTGCTGTTGGAGTTTCCTGTCAGGAGGGCAGAGGCATCTTGAGGAATGGGCGAGACTGAGGCCTAAACTACACCCACAGCTGGTTTTAGCTGCTGCACGGTCACCTGCTTTGGTGATTTCCTGTCTATTTTCATTTTCATTGCATTTAAAGTGAGTTTAACGTCCTTTAAACATATTTTTGAAAGGAAGATATTAATATGGAAGGAACAAATGTGCATATTACAGCTAACAAACATAACCAAACAATTTCTCCTCCACCAGTAAAGTCAAAAATTGTGGATACCAATGAGCCTTCTTTAGTTACTTTAGTTGAAGAATTACAAGCTGTACGCTCTGAGACAGATAACATTGTTTTGGAAATTAAAAATATTTGCAAGGACATGGCTAGTCTTTCAATGAAAGTATCTGACAATTCCATAAAAATCTAGGATAAGAAAGCCAAAATTGACAGTATGTTGCCTCTCACTGCAAAAATTGAGCCTTTGAATACTCTATTACTTGAATTAGAAAATCGTAATAGGCAGTATAATTTGCACATCTTTAATTTACCAGAGGGTGTTGAAGGTAGTGATTGTAGTCTTTACTTGAAAACTTTGTTACCTGGTCTTTTAAAGTTAAAATTCCCAGAAAATTTGAAATTGATAAAGCACATAGAATTCCTTCTCATCGCAACCCAAGCAATGTTAAACCACGTCAAGTGATTTTTAAAGTCCTCCATCGCCATCATCTGGTACTGATCCGAAAAGCAAGAAGAGAGATTCTAACTATGATGGTTAATGGCAATACATTTTTTATACATCAGGACTTCATAAAGGAAACTGTTAAAATTTGTAGAGAATTCTCTGACCTTACACCTCGACTGAGAAGCTGTGCCTTTAAATATGGTCTGTTTACTCCATCTATTGTGAGAATTTGGAAGGATGCTATCTCAAAATCTTTTCAACGCCCTGAGGATCTTCATGTTTTTTAGATCAGCATTCTCTGCTATCCATGGAACCGAGTGACACTTCTACTTAATTCATACATTTGAGCTTTATTATTCTAAGCCTATTTACCGATATTCTTCATGAGGGCTTTGTCTAGGCAGGTCAACCTTGCATATGCATGTGTGCGATTCTAAAATACTATTTATGTTTCTATGTTGTCTTTTTTATGTTTGTCCTTGTTTTTTCTTTTTTCCCCTATTTTCTTCTTCTGGAGCTGTTCCTTAATCCATTAAGCTATACTTTTTCTTTCTCTTTTCTGTCTTCTTTTTTTGCTGTTTATGCATAGTATTAATAGAATAAATTGTCTCATTTAATGTTAAAGGATTACGACACCCTGTTAAAAGAGCTAAAGTTTTAGATTATTTAGCCAGATATAAAGCTGACATTTGCTTACTTCAAGAAATTCCTATAGATGATACAGTTTTATCATATATGAATAAACGATGGGTGGGTAATATTATTTCTTCTCCTGCAGTTAACAGGAAGAACGGTGTTGATATCGTTTTACAAAAAAAATAAACATTCAAATACTATCTAAATGTTCAGATACATAGGTCGTTATATTATAACAAAAATTAAAATTGATATTACCATTATTCATATAATTTATGTTTATGGTCCAACCAATGAAGACCCTAATTTTTGGTCTATCTTTACTTCTGAAGTGGTTAAAATAGGTAATGCTCTACTTATTATTGGTGGTGACTTTATTTATTTTGTTACCCCCTATTGGATAGATATTCTCAAACTAAATATCGTCCACCTAAAGCTTTTTTTATTTTAAAATCCTTTTTTAAATCAACCAAATTGGTAGATATTTGGTGTCTACCTCACCAAAAGACAAACAGTTTACATTTTTCTCTAACCCTCATAATTTTTACTCTTGAATTGATTATTTGTTAATTTCCCGCTCATTAATTCAATCATTTTCTGATACTACAATACACAATATTGATATTTCTGACCATGCTCTTATTTCAGGTGTTTTACAACTCAGCGCCACCCAACAATCCCACTTTCACTGGCGTATGAATACGAATGTTGTTCTTAATGACAATAATAAACCGACACTCTTGTCAGCATTTCATGATTATTTCTCTTTCAATACAGAAGGTTCTACTTCAATTGTAAATTGTTGGGACGCATTTAAAGCATATGTCAGAGGGGTAACTATATCTATTATGGCACATGAAAACAAAGCTTTTAATGCTAAACTTAAAGAATTAGATAAACAAATAGAAAAATATGAACAACTCTTTATTTTGTCTAATGAAAATAAATACAAAATGCAATTACAGAAATTTAGACATGAGTTTAACTCTTTGGTAAGCAGAAGAGCTGGTGTACAAATTTCAAATAATAAGGATACATTTTGTTTTCAAGCCAATAGATCTGAACGAATTTTAGCAAATTATTTGCGTATTAAAAAATATCCAATCAAAATTAATGCAATTCATGGCTTAAATGGTAAACTGGTAGTATCTCACAAAGAAATTGTTAATGAATTTTTGTCCTACTATTCAAAGTTATATAGTAATCCCCCAGTCATGGATGTGTTTAGTATTGATAATTTCTTGTGTGGCTTACCTAAAATTACCCAGTCAGTGAGAGAAAAATTGGATGTACTGATCACATTAGAAGAAATTAATTTAGCTATTAAATCTCTTAAACCGAGTAAATCTCCGGGACCGGATGGGATTCCTGCTGAATTTTATAAAAAAATGTTCTCTTTATCTGATACCTCATTTACTTAAGTTATTTTCTCACTTTAGTATTTCAGGTTCTACTGCAGGATCCTTTACTGAAGCTTTGATTATTATCCTTCCAAAACATAACAAAGATTCACCAGTTGTTTCAAATTACCGACCTATCTCTTTAATTAATCAAGATTGTAAACTTTACGTAAACGTTTTTCAACCAGATTGGCTTCTATACTTGATACTATTGTTCACATTGATCAAACAGGTTTCATGAAACATAGGCATTCTGAAAACAACACTAGATTATTATTTCAAGTAATTTGAGCTGTGTCATCTTTGCATTTTCCCGCTGGTGTTCCTGCATTAGATGCTGAAAAAGCGTGTGACAAACTTCATTGGCAGTATTTATTTCGTACTTTATCTGCATTTAATTTTGGAAAGTCCTTTATCTGTATGGTTTCAGCACTCTATTCCAGCTTTCTGCTAAACTCTTTATCAATAGTCAACTCTCCAACAAATATTTCCTTTTTAGAGACACTCCTCAAGGATGTCCTTTGTCACCTTTGCTTTTTCTTCTTGCTATTAAACCTCTGCTCATCGCCATCAAACGCTGCATAGAAATAAAAGGTATTACTATAAATAATGTTGCTATTAAAACTTCAGCCTATGCTGATGATGTTTTGTTGTATATTAGCTATCCTGATTCTTTTATTCCCCCCTATTAAATCTAATTCAAACATATTCCCAGATTTCAGGTTATACTCTAAACACTAATACAACTGAATTCTTTCCTTTAAATATGTATTGTACCCTTGATATGCTTCCTAACAATGGAATAATATGGCAAAAGGAAAAGCTCAAATATCTTGGTATCCTATTCTCTCATACCATTAAACAATCGATTAATTTGAACTGTGAATATATTCTTAGTCATATCAAAGACAAAATTCAGAAGTGGGCTGCTTTACATTTATCTTGGTGGGGGAAAGTTGACTCTGTTAAAATGGTTATTACTCCAAAAATATTTTATCTTTTGTCTTTGATACCTACTCAATTTCCCCTTAAGTTGTATAAGTCTTTAGACACTTTAATATCAAAATGTGTTTGGAATAATAAAACGCCTCATATAAGCTATAACATATTGAAAATTGCAAAATGTAGTGGTGGTTTTGGTTTACCAGATTTCTTTAATTATCATAAATCATTTATTTAAAAACAAAGCATCTTGTGGTTCACCAATACAGAGTTTAACTGTACACCTTCTTGGCTTCTCATTGAGAAAAGTTTGATTTCACTGTTTCCACTACCTGCATTACTTACTATGTCTTCTTCTAACTCCCTATTACGTCAATCAGCTTTACTAAAATCTACAAAATTTATATTGCAGGATTTAGATTCTCTCTTTCAAACATCTATTTCTCACACCTTGAATATGTCCTTATGGTATAATCCTGTTATAAAACTTAATCGAAATATGCAATCTTTGGCATTTTTTATTTAAAAGATGTATATCATAATATTACTTTTTTATCCTTTGAAGAACTGCAACAAAAGTTTATCCTGCTTCCACCGGCTATTTCTAAAAACTAATTATTATGTAACTCCATTCTAGACTCATTTCCCAACAGTTTTCCAATAGTAAACATATCTGATTTAGAAACGTATATTCAAATAATAGCCACTTCATCTCATGCTGTGTTGATGTATTATAAAAAAATTGAATATTTTGGCAAGAATAACATAATTTTTTATCTCTTCCTTTTGGAATAATGAACTCAATTTATCTTTTTCTCAAGATGTATGGAAGAAAATATGGATAAATTGTGTCTCTGGATGGTTACCTGTGTCTTTATATCAAACTAATTCTTTCATACTATTTAATTGTTTATGGACTCCATTAAAAATGTTCAATGCTAAACTGCTAAATTCGCCTAATTGCTGGCATTGTAAGTTGTTTCCAGGTTCATTAAGACATATGCTTTTTGATTGTAATATTGTCTTTAAGTCTTGAGAAGAGGTTTGGGATGTTATTAAAAACTTTTCATTTATCAGATAAGCTTTCATATAATATGTTGATTTGTAAATCGATATTACTTTCAACAAAACTGTCAGATTCAAATAACAAGTTCTTTGACTTCTTGCTATCTGCTGCTCTAAAATCAATTACTGCCAATTGGAAAAACGCTTCATTATTGTCAATTCATTCAAGGTGGTCATGGATAATTTTTTATCAGAAAAGGAGCTGATCTAACTATGTTGGGTGTTGCTCATGACACATCTACTTATCAGTCTTTCTGGAAACCAATTCATAATTATATAGAATTATATTATTAAGAGTTTATATTCTATAATGAGTATAGTTTTTCAGATTTTACTACGTGGCTCTGTTGTTATATACTTGTTAAAATAGCTATTGATTCCCCCCTCTCTTATTTTCAATTTTTTAGTTCCTATTATACTGCAATTTTCATTATATAGGTACAGTTATTAATATAATGGAATATTGTAAATTTCAATGTACCGCATCGGTGCTCTTTTTTGTTTGGTCTATTGCCTTATCATAAATTCAATAAAATATTTTGATCAAAGAGGGGTGGCAGTTTTGTAATTGCGTCCCCTTGATACTCAACCAGCTGAGATTCTTCTCCTCCTTTATCTGGCATAACTCGGTGATGCTCCAGCTACAGGGCATTTAACTCAACTAAGGCTTACCTGCTAGGAGAGGCATGTTTCTTTTGAAGGCAGGTTGGAGTGCTCTAAAACAAGAGATCAAGTACTCTTTAATCCTAATTTTAATGTATGGAAAATTGGATGTATCGATCATTGGAACGTCTGTCTGGCTCCCAGCTCTATATTGTAATTTCGTAGTGTAGGAAGCTGGCTTTTTATGTAGTAGTGCCAATTTACGGGCACACCATGCAATTAGTACAGACAACCCTTATTGGGTTACAGGGCTTGAATTAATCCCATGGGCTCTATTGGTGGTAGTGTGGTCGAGCAGCTTAGGTTTATCAGAGGGTAGTGTTAAGCATTTGTTCTACGCACTGAGTCAATAAATGAGACACACACTCAAGAAGAAACTCAGGACTAATTTAGAAAAATAATAATGATTTTAATATAAATTTAGACACCAAGATCATTGGAATCAGATTAGTACTTTAGTTGTTATAAATTTTCACAGGTGAAACAGTAGAAAATCACAGTTGTCAGATTTGAGACATGAGCCTTGAACGCGGTAATGTTATTCTATGGGAGGAAAAAACATGTACTACATGGGAATACTTGCAAATGGTTGTGTAGAAGGTATCCTATAGGGTTTAAGGTGCTTAGGGCCCAGGGTCCAAGAAACCACCAGCAGTTCGGGTCGCAATGCCCTCAATTAATCAATCAATCAATCATGGGTTTGTTGAGTGCGACTACTCACCCGTAAGGGTCTCAAGGCGCTGGGGAGGGGGGGAGGTGCAGGATCCAGTCCATCAAGGAGGAGGTCTATCAAAGACCATGTTTTGAGGTTTCTCGTGAAGATGGGGAGTGATGTCGTCTGTCTGAGGTGGAGCGGTAGGGCGTTCCAGGCTCTGGCCGCGAGGAAGGAGAAGGAGCGGCCTCCCGATGTGGACTTCCTGGTGCGGGGGACCACGGCGTAGGAGAGCTGGGCTGATCGTAGGGTCCTTTGGGGTGCGTGGAATTCGAGTCGGCTGTTCAGGTATGCTGGTCCGGTGTTGTGGAGGGCTTTGTGTGTGTGGGTGAGAATCTTGAAGGCGATTCTAGCCTCGATGGGGAGCCAGTGGAGTGTGCGCAGGTGCTGGGAGATGTGGCAGTGTTTTGGTAGGTAGAGGACCAGTCTTGCGGCGGCGTTCGGGATGTTTTGTAGCTTGCGGGTGAGGTTTTTGTTTATTCTGGCGTAGAGTGCGTTGCCGTAGTCAAGTCTGCTGGTGACGAGGGCGTGAGTGATGGTCTTTCTGTGTTCGAGGGGGATCCCTCGATGCCCTATGTTGTCTGGGTGCAGAGGTGGTGGTGGTCTTGTTGATCGCCTTGAGTGTGACACGCTAAAATTTAAACGGTAATCTTGGGGAGAAGTCTGGCAGAACCCAATGTGGGGCTCAGCTCATATGTACTCCTAGGTGAAGGGGACGCAGGCAGAAGTCGTGTACTCAGGCTGTGGGGCTCAGGTGCAGAGGTGCCTTCTGGCTGGCCACTTAGCACTGGAGGCTCTCACGGTCCTTGGGGTACCTGCAGAGGAGGGAAAAGAAGCCCAGCAGGGCCACTCTCGGTGTGGAGCTAATCTCTCCTGAAGTTCCTCGACTTGCAGGTAAGGTCTTGGTGTTCAGATTGAACACAAACAAGCCTTGATGGATGCAAGTTCCCCGGTAGTCAGGGTATTGGTGCAGGGGGGCTCCTGGAGGGTCTAGCATCTCAAAACTCAGCAGAGAGATGGGACTGACCTCCTAGAGCCTCAGTGACCTCCTCCTATTGTGCTGCTCCTTTGGTGGGCCAGATGACCAACAACACGAGTTACCAGGTAGATGCTTTTGGTGTCTACAGATGCAGTGGGATGACTCCTCCACCCCAAAGGAGATGCTGCTTGGTTGTTGAAGTTGCTGGATGCTCCTCTGCAGCTTTGAGAGGATGCACAGCTCCTGGACGAGTTGGGTCACTGCAATTGTTGAGGTTCCAGCAGCAAGGCAGGGTTTGGCGCTAAGTAGTGGTAAAGTCCTCAGTTCTCGGGGTGAATGCTCTTCTTTGTCCTTCCTTTGATTTCCAGTAGATGAAGCTGCATTCCTGATAGCAGGGGGCCACCTAAATACTGAATTTAGGGGCGTTAATGGGAGTGTAAGGTAATAGCCAATGGGCTACCTACCTGTGGGGTGACACCCCCTCTATGACCACTTCCTTTGGAGAGTAGGCATAAACCTGACCCAGAGTTCCTAGCTTCACCAAAAACAAGGTGGTAAAACCCTTCTTCAAATGTCCACTTCAGGTGGCCCACCTTCGGGGTGTGTCTAGCCTGATAGTCCTTCACGCCTACTGACTAGCTAATTTTCCCACCAAATGGGCCCCAGGCAAGGGTGGCTCCAGGTCTGGAGGGAGCCGTGGTCACATCTCAAAGGCGGCAGAGACTTTAAAGCCTCTGTTCTTGGCATGCTAATGCACTACCAAAGGGGATGATGGACGGAGCGTTTGAGCTAATCAAACACTCACCCCCAGTCAACTGATCTGGGTTTAGTCCATCATCATTCTTTAGCTCACTCCACCACCCCAGGTCAGACATGGCCATATGCAAATCAGTCTGACCCTGTGCCTCATGGCAACAGTCCAGCCTGAACTGCCAAGCCATGTCTTCCCTGGACCGGAAACAAGCATCCTGGGACCGGTTTCTGGCTAGTCAGCCGTCATCAGCCAGGCTAGCTTGAATCCAGTGGCAAAATGAGCAAGGGACCCACGTCTGGGCATACCCTGCCAAATTAGGGCGAACAAAGCGATACCAAAGGGGATGATGGACGGAGCGTTTGAGCTAATCAAACACTCTCCCCCAGTCAACTGATCTGGGTTTAATCCATCATCATTCTTTAGCTCACTCCACCACCCCAGTTCAGACAAGGCCATATGCAAATCAGTCTGACCCTGTGCCTCATGGGAACAGTCCAGCCCGAACTGCCAAGCCATGTCTTCCCTGGACCGGAAACAAGCATCCTGGGACCGGTTTCTGGCTATTCAGCAGCCATCAGCCAGGCTAGCTTGAATCCAGTGGCAAAGTGAGCAAGGGACCCACGTCTGGGCATACCCTGCCAACTTAGGGCAAACAAACCGATACCAAAGGGGATGATGGACGGAGCGTTTGAGCTAATCAAACACTCACCCCAGTCAACTGATCTGGGTTTAATCCATCATCATTCTTTAGCTCACTCCACCACCCCAGTTCAGACATGGCCATATGCAAATCAGTCTGACCCTGTGCCTCATGGGAATAGTCCAGCCCAAACTGCCAAGCCATGTCTTCCCTGGACCGGAAACAAGCATCCTGGGACCGGTTTCTGGCTATTTAGCCGTCATCAGCCAGGCTAGCTTGAATCCAGTGGCAAAGTGAGCAAGGGACCCACGTCTGGGCATACCCTGCCAACTTAGGGCGAACAAGCGATACCAAAGGGGATGATGGACAGAGCGTTTGAGCTAATCAAACACTCACCCCAGTCAACTGATCTGGGTTTAATCCATCATCATTCTTTAGCTCACTCCACCACCCCAGTTCAGACATGGCCATATGCAAATCAGTCTGACCCTGTGCCTCATGGGAACAGTCCAGCCCGAACTGCCAAGCCATGTCTTCCCTGGACCGGAAACAAGCATCCTGGGACCGGTTTCTGGCTATTCAGCCGTCATCAGCCAGGCTAGCTTGAATCCAGTGGCAAAGTGAGCAAGGGACCCACGTCTGGGCATACCCTGCCAACTTAGGCGAACAAGCGATACCAAAGGGGATGATGGACGGAGCGTTTGAGCTAATCAAACACTCACCCCCAGTCAACTGATCTGGGTTTAATCCATCATCATTCTTTGATGATGGATTAAACCCAGATCAGTTGACTGGGTGAGTGTTTGATTTGCTCCAACGCTCCGTCCATCATCCCCTTTGGTATCGCTTTGTTCGCCCTAAGTTGGCAGGATATGCCCAGACGTGGGTCCCTTGCTCACTTTGCCACTGAATTCAAGATAGCCTGGCTGATGAGGGTTTTGAACCCAAAACCGGTCCCAGGATGCTTGTTTCCGGTCCAGGGAAGACATGGCTTGGCAGTTCGGGCTGGACTGTTCCCATGAGGCACAGGGTCAGACTGATTTGCATATGGCCATGTCTGAACTGGGGTGGTGGAGTGAGCTAAAGAATGATGATGGATTAAACCCAGATCAGTTGACTGGGGGTGAGTGTTTGATTTGCTCCAACGCTCCGTCCATCATCCCCTTTGGTATCGCTTTGTTCGCCCTAAGTTGGCAGGATATGCCCAGACGTGGGTCCCTTGCTCACTTTGCCACTGAATTCAAGATAGCCTGGCTGATGAGGGTTTTGAACCCGAAACCGGTCCCAGGATGCTTGTTTCCGGTCCAGGGAAGACATGGCTTGGCAGTTCGGGCTGGACTGTTCCCATGAGGCACAGGGTCAGACTGATTTGCATATGGCCATGTCTGAACTGGGGTGGTGGAGTGAGCTAAAGAATGATGATGGATTAAACCCAGATCAGTTGACTGGGGGTGAGTGTTTGATTTGCTCCAACGCTCCGTCCATCATCCCCTATGGTATCGCTTTGTTCGCCCTAAGTTGGCAGGGTATGCCCAGACGTGGGTCCCTTGCTCACTTTGCCACTGGATTCAAGATAGCCTGGCTGATGAGGGTTTTGAACCCGAAACCGGTCCCAGGATGCTTGTTTCCAGTCCAGGGAAGACATGGCTTGGCAGTTCGGGCTGGACTGTTCCCATGAGGCACAGGGTCAGACTGATTTGCATATGGCCATGTCTGAACTGGGGTGGTGGAGTGAGCTAAAGAATGATGATGGATGAAACCCAGATCAGTTGACTGGGGGTGAGTGTTTGATTTGCTCCCATGCTCCGTCCATCATCCCCTTTGGTAATGCTAATGCACTAGCCATCCTGCTGGGGGAGGTGTGATCACCTTCCTCTAGAGCAGGCATTGTTCCTGACCTCTGAGAGCATTGGCTCTCGCGAGCAGGGGGTCAGAAACTCGTCTGTGGTGGCAGGCTGGAAGAGTCCAGTCAGGCAGCACACTAAATAACTGGTAGATTTCAGGGGGTTTGTCTAAGGTGCCTCTGGGTGCATTTCATAATAAATCCAACACTGGCATTAGTTGGGTTTTATTAAGACGAGGTGTTTGATACCAAATACCAATATTTCAGTGAAGGCATTATGTAGCTGGGTAGCAAGTAATGACCAGTGCCCAGTACATATGCCTAAAATGGCTTCCTGATCACTTGCAATGTCGTGGCAATGGAACCAGACATCAAAGGGGCATATCTGCTCATGCAGATATGTCTTCACATGTAATATAATGCACCCTGCCTTAGGGCTCAAAGGCCTGCTGTAGGGGTGACTTACATATAGTATATCTAATTTGCATGGGCATAGCACGCAGGGAATGTGCCATGTCATGTTTGCAAAATGGTTTCATGCATCCTGCAATAGAAGGCTGCATGCAGTTTTTGTGTGGATCCCCTTGGGTGGCTCAATACATGCTGCAGGCCATAAGGACCCTCTTTAGTACGTACCCATGCCCTGGGTAACGGAGGTACCATTTACTAGGGACTTACAGGGGTGCTACAGTCTTTGCTAATTGGGCTATTATTAGACATTTACCTGTTTTAAGGGAAAGAGCACCTGCACTAGGGTCCTGGTTAGCAGGAACCCAGTGCACTTTCACTCGAACAGCATCAGAATTAGGACAAAAAGTGGGGGTGACTATGTCAAAAAGGGTCACTTTCCTACAAATAGAAACTTTTCTTTATTTTTAAAGATATTTTTATTAGGTTCTGTCATAGAACACAACAGGTAAAACAATTCAAATCCCAGAACAAACCCCCTTGAACCAACCCCCCCCAAGACGCTGCAGCATCCCAGGAGATATACTGTCAGGGTCTGACCATTCCAGTCTACAGACACAGAAAAGGAGCATGTTCCTCACAAAGTCCAAGGTTCCTTCAGCACACTGCACCATTGTCCAAACTTTCCAGGGGCACGCCTCCTCCCTCAGTCCTCTCCGATCATACATCTTCTTCCATTTCCCATTGGTCCCATATCTTCCCAAACTTCCGGGGGCTGTCCTGCGCCCAATAAATCGGCTCTTCCACCCGCCTGCACCAGTCCATATTGGAGTCCCATGCCCCTTGGCAGCAATGACCCTTCTCAGTGTCGCATCACATCCTGTCTGGCCACCGCCAGCACCACGTTGCAAAACTAGAGCGAGTACCTATCTATCATCACCTCCCCCCGATGCCGAAGCCAACCAATCAGGGAGAGAGCACCTGGGCCTCCTCAAGCGTAGACGAGAGCCTGCAATGGACCCCCTCTCTAAACAGCTGCACTTGTGGGCACCCCCAGAACGTGTGTACCACTGTACCCTGTTGACCGCTTCCCCTCAAGCAGCAGTGTAAGAGTGTAGTAGCCCTCTGCAGGAACTTCAGCTGAATGAGGCAGAACCCTGCACGTATGGCCACTTCCCCTGGATATTTACACACTGCCCCTCACTCATCATCCTCCAGGTGCCCCAAATCCCCCTCCCAACGCTGGTGCAGCCCCGGCAGCAGGGCCCACGTGTTACTAAGCAAGGTAGAGTACATCTGGGAGACAGCATGCCGACACAGCAGAGCCACCAATGCCCAAAACTCTAAGGGGCTCTCATCCTCCATATCTTGGGAGCGGGGAATTTTCCTCGGCAGGATTGCCCTAACCTGCAGATTATGCAGAAACTTCCCCCTGGGATTCCCATATATTGCTCTTGCAGGTCCGCGAAGGTCAGCCACTCCTTGTCCCCCCAGGGTCCCCCAACCTTGGAAATGTCAAACAAGTCCCAGCCCTGATATCCCGACCCTTTACGAAGTTCCACCAACACCTCTGAGTCCCATAATGTCGTCTCCAACGTCACAGGCCCGCATAACCCAGTCTGCCCGTTGCACGCCGCCAGGTTCGTACCACCATAGTCGTCGACTCCGGAAGGTTGGATACCCTCCCTGCCCCATAAATCCACTGCACAAACCCATAGGGTTCCAATGCCCTTCTGTCTGCTCTCAGCAATGAATCACCTAATTCCACAAACTACCAATCATTAACCAACAACAGGTGGATCTCCCAATAGTACAACTGCAAGTCTGGGAGGGCAATGCCCCATCCTCCGGCTGGCACTCCAATGTCTCAAGCATGATCCTCGGGGCACCCCCATTCCACAAAGAAGTCGCACCTCTTCCTCTACCGTACAGAAACAACGGTCTGGAGCCTCAAATAAAGAGTTTATACCATGAAGAGGAGGTTGGGGGATAGATCATCTTATACAGGGCCGCCCTACCCAAAAGGGACATGGGCAGTCATCGCCAATGCTCCACGTCCCTGAGGAAGTTCTGCAAGATCCGCCAGCTTTCCTCTTGTAAAACACCATACGATTGGCAGTCACATAGATCCCCAGGTATGTACACCCAAGGTGGTACCAAACCAACTGCCGGAGCCAGTCCCCCCATGGTATACACCTGGACAACGGGTAAGCAACAGATTTGTTGAGGCTCCTCAGCTGCGCATCCCGACGAAACCAAGCTGCCAGCAGCTATATTGTTACCACAAAAAGCAGTGAGGGGAAGGGACACCCATGCCTGGTACCCCGACACAACTCAAACTCCTCCTACAGTACCCCATTAAACTGTACTCTCACCTCCGAGTCCTGGTACAGGAGCGGCAACCATGCCTGGAAACCTGGATCAAACCCCATTTGCTCCAAAAGAGCCCACAGGTATGGCCACTCAACAGAATCAAAATGCCTTCTCGCCGTCTAGCGCCAAGAGGAATGTCAGCTCCCCAATGCGCAGCCTCCGGGCCAAACAAGCGAAGAGTCGCCAAAGACTATGACATGTGGACCATAAATCTTGACTGATCTGGAGCCACAACCTCATCTATCACCTGGGCAAAATGGTTCACCAGGACTTTAGCAAGCATCTTAGTCTCCACGTTTAACAGGGAAATTGATTGATACGAAGCACAGTCCCCTGGTTTATGAATTAATACAACTTGTGCCTGCCGCAGATCCCTCAGCAACACCCTTCCGGACCGCGCCATATAGAACAAAGCCAGTAGAGGTTTGAGTGCCATACTCTTCACGCACTTGAAATACGCAAGGGGAAAACCGCTAGGTCCAGGAGCCTTCCAACTTTTGAGCTGGGGCAAGGCTTCTGCAAGCTCCTTCTCTGTAATCTTAGCCATGAGCGACTCCCGGGCCTCCCCGCTCAGACAAGGCACTGGAAGATCACTGACAAACTCCTGCATACCCTCCAACACCCCTGGCAAAAGCCGAAAGGCATAGAGGCCACAAAGATTATCAACAAACTCCTGGGCAATCGCCACAAGCATTGATGCCCTTTCCCCAGTCTCCAGACACACCTTCGGAATCCAGCGTTTGTCCTCCTCTTTTCGGGCCGAACACGCTAGCATCTTCACCGCCTCATAGAGTCTGCTCTGCTTCACCTGGTGCAGAGTCCTTGCTCCTGGTGAACATGCTGCCTCTAATCCTCCTGCAACAAATGCAGATGCAGAGACCAGTCTGGATTCGACGATCCACATACTCTGCCTCCCCCTCCATCAGCTCCCTCTCCATCTCTCTCAGCCTTCCTCAACCGTTCCCTGTGTTTACCCACCACATGCACTATCAGTTGACCCCGTAGCATTGTCTTGAACACCTCCCAAAGCATTATCCACGTGGACACCGACCCCTCGTTCTCCTGAAAATAATAGCCAACATAATAGCGGGTGTACCAATCTGACAACTCTTACGGATCCAGCCGGCAGTCCGAACTGTAGGAGGGTTCAGAGGCCCACAACTCTGTAACCATCGGGGAGTGATCTGAGATACCCCATGTCAAATAGGCAGTGTTCCTTTATTGGAAGCACTGTGATCCCAGTACCAAGAAATAATCCAAGTGCGCCAATGAGCAAGAGGCATTAGCTGCGTGCGAGAACTGCCACTCCTGCGGGTGCGTTATTCGCCACAAGTTCTCCATCCCCATAGACCCCAGGAAGGACTGTAGCCTTGGGTCATCCCTTGGTTTCCCTCCTGACCACACCATACAATCCTCAGCTCCATGCAGGGTCAGATTGAGGTCTCCTCCCACCAGCAACACTGCCTCCAGCCTCTCCACTTCCCCCTATTCTCCAGGCCAGATGCCTGCAAGCCGGAGTGGCAATACCAGGAAGCCACAATCAAACGCTCCCCATTCCACATATCACCCTATGCCGCCCAATATCCTGACAAATCTGCTCACGTTTGCATCTCCTGGAAGGGGGTGGCTCTGGGGACCAAAATTCCACACACCCCGGGCCCTAGTCGAGTAATCCGAGTGGACCATCAACCAAAACCTTCCCCTCCCCAGAAAGTCCCAGTGAGAACCCTATAAAGCATCTCCTGCAGGAGTACCAGGTCCGGCGCCTCTCGCGACAAATACCTCTGCACCACCCACTACTTCAGTTTGTTACGGAGCCTGTTCACATTCCAGGAGAGGATCCTAAGGGAGGCTCCTCCAACTACTGGTGAAGAACCCATCTCCTCTAATGTCTACTCACACCAACAAGCTGCCAGGTCACCAATGCAAAATTTGCCACTGAAGCCCCTTCAAACAGTACCCCCCTAACCCTGCCACCTTGCACTTCGGATATAAAACATCTTGCCCCCTAATTCCTGAGCCACCTGTCAACCCCCACCTATTTGTATTGCTTACAACCCTGTCTTCCAAGGTCCAAGGGCATTGTGACTTGCCCTACCAGATGCAGAATCACCAGAAGACCATCACCCCACCCCTCCCCCAGTCTCTGACCCCCCGCTGCCAAACACAAGCTCCTCTGAAAGGATCAAACGGGGCCACCCCACAGCAAATATTCCCTTAAATGACCTCCTCTGAAGTCACAGGGGTACCCGTGGAGGATCCACCTCATTGTCATCCACTCCTGAGTTCGAAAATCCTCCTCTGATGGCTCTGAGGCATGAGCCAAAGCCTCCCTTTGATTCGCCATGGGCAGGAGGATTCCACGCTGTATCTCCGCCTCCACCTTGTCTTACTCTGTGAATGTCTCTGCACTGATGGGAGCCTCTCTCAAGCCCTTACGCTGGTGCTGCAGTTGCCACTGAGTCTGCAAGTCCGGAGACCACTCACCAGCAGCAGCAGTGGATGCTCCTGCCTCTTGTGTCAGTCCCACACCTTCTTAGCCTCTGTGAAGAGGTGCGTCATAGACTCTACCACCACCCTGAGCCTGCCCGGGAGCAGCAAAGCATAGTTAAATTAAAGTTAGCTCAAATGCCTCTTGACCCCCAAAAAGGACTCATGTTAACATTGGACTAAACTTGTATAATCCGGATAGATGTTCACTGGGATGTTTTTGATCTGCCAAGACCCATGAGCCTGAGCCAGCTGTAGAATATGATCATAGTCCCTGAGGTTCAGTAAGCAAGCCACTATGAGCCAAGAGGGAGGGCCCAGCGCGGTTGAGGGGGGCTGGAACCTTGTATGTCCTTTCCACTGAGAGCAACAGCATCACCTTGCCTCACCTCCAAGGCAAGCCACAGCTCCATAAACACTCTGCGGCTGGCCCTCCGCCTTCTCCGGGACCCCCATCAAATGAATATTATTCCGGTGAGAGTGCCCCTCAGCAATCTCCACCCTCGCCGAGAGGACTTCCACATCCTTCTTCAGCCATACCAAATGCTCTGCATGATCCACCACTGATGGAGTCATCTGGCCAGGTGTCGATTCCACATCCGTGACCCTCTCAGCCAGTTTTGAGTAATCAGCTAACAGGAGTCCCACATCCACCACCACCGCCTCAATCTTGTGCTCCAGAGTGCCTTTTGTGTCCTGAATAGCTGGCAGAATCCTAGCCATGTAAATTGCAGAATCCTAGGGCAACTCAAATATAATCAAAAAATGTGACAGTGGTTCGTACATAAACATAAAGGGACAAACACATCATTTTATAAACATATACAAAAGTTGATTTTATTTAAGTGGTACAATAAATATGAGTAATAAAAAACTATGCACAGGCATACTTCATTCGTATCAGCAATCACTCTGACAACTTATTATACAAAAAAGACAAAAAGTACAAAAATACATGGACATGGCCTATAACATAATCCATAAAAGAGTGTCTATTGATTTCTCTTTATGAATAATGTATGGTCCTCGTGACCCAATCTCAATCTATTTTAACAACATCCAATATCTGATAAATATTGATTCATTTAGACTGCAATCGGTGGCTGGAACCCAGACGGTATCTACGCTCATTTCGGCACAAGAGTGCCTTCCTCAGAAAAAGCCACATATGATTATCTTGGATACCTAAATAGGTGGACGTCGCTTCAGTCCGGTGGTGGAGACAGGAGGGAGTCCTATGGAACACTATTTATAAGAATATGTCTTACACATCTTTAGGATGGTTGATACGCAGATGTGTAGCGTTGGGTTATGCCTAACTATGGCAAAACTCGGTCCCAAGAGGCTAGTTGTCTAGAAGCAGAGTTACTCGGCGCACTCACGATATGGTGCGTGTTCGTGTCTTAAAGGTTTGGAGACTATGGGAAAAGACGGCCACGCGATAATCTAAACTCCGAAGGAAGTCAGCAGCCGGACGCCGTCTGAACAACCTAGCCATGTGGCATTCCAAGTCCATCCCTGGGCCTAGTGTCCTAAGGTCCTTCACCACCGTCAGCCCCTTCCGCAGCACGGGGTGCCCCTGCTTAGTGCGCACCATTGCAAGGGGTCAGCAATCCAAGCCCAGATGCTGTTGCCAGGCCACCGCCACCCAACGGCCGACCTCACTGCCCTGACCGACTCACCTCGGGGTTACACCCAGCAAGTCCACCGCAGTCCAAGGGGCCTCGGCCCTCAAAGTCTGGGATCACTGTCTGGGGAAAGCAGTCCGCTGTCTAAAAGGGGTCTGTAGGTGTGTTCACAGGGGGGCTCATCTCCTCTAGGATTCCTCCTCCCCACTTCACCAAGGAGAGCACATGTCTAATGGGCCCAAGCAGTGTCCCCCAGAGTCCTCCAACTCTTTCCAGTGCCCCAACCTCATGGGAGAACCTCCTCAGCTGCCACAGGGGTCCGTCCGCACCCCTCCTTGCTGCAGCTGGAAACAGGCCACCTCCTGCGGCGCAGTCAAAATGGTGGCAGCCTCCTCAACAGTTCTGTCGTGGTGCCCGACTGGCACCAGCTGCTGTCCCACAGCTCCCATACCACCTTCAAGGGACCCCGGCTGACCCCACCATGCACTAGTCTCTCAACTAAGGCACTCACTCTTATCCACAGGCAGATGAAGTCTGCAAATACACAAATCCAGCGTGACAGAGCGCGTTGTTCCTTTTGGCCCACGGGCATCTCCTCAATGGCCACCGCCGGACGGGGGCTGCAGCACCACTCCTCCACCTAGATGGTGGCAACCTCGTTGGCTAGGCTTGCTCTACTTTCTCATGGCTCCCCCAGCCTTAACTTCCCCACTGCTCCAGCGAATGCACATGCCCAAGGGGCCCAGGCGTCCTCACCAGAGTCCAAGTCTTCAGGAGATGAGGTGAGGTGGGCCCCCACCACAGCCATTGGGGACAGTCCACATCCCTCACAGCTGCTGCCAGTCCTGGCCCCCATGGCTAAATTAAAATAGTGGCCACTGCCTCCTTATCATGATCCTGGCACACAATTGGCACACCGTCATCCTGTGGCTCCCACTCTGCCTTAAGGGGACCCTGGCTGCTTTGGACTCCTGCAGCCCGTCTACTTGGCCCCTGGGCATCTCCATGATGGCTGCTGCCAGGCGGGGGGGCCCACCTCACCTCCAAAATGTCAGTCCCCCCCAGCCAGGCCCAGCCCCAGCTTGCCTCGCCACTCCTGCCAAACATTTTCCGAAGGGGCCGTCTTGGCTCTGCCAGCCCCTCAGCCGCTCTTCAGCCCTCTGCTCTCGCCAGCAAAGGGGGCAACCGCACAGGGCTCAAGCCTGCACTGATCATCGCCAGCCATATGTAAAATGGAACCTAAAATTTTGTTTATCAACAAATGTATCTTGGGAGTTAAGGGCCTTTCGTAATCAATATATGCAAAGCGTCTAAAAAAATAAAGCACACATATATCATATATATAACTATGCCACAACCTCCTATTGCAAATGAAAAAGTGCAAGTGCAAATTAGATATTAACAGCCAGGAGTTCAAGTCAAAAATAGCATGTGAACTTGCTTAATATCCTAGCTTGCTATGGTCATTGGTCTCACATCTCTGCCCTTTGTCCAATCGCCTGGCCTTTCGTGCAGCATATATGTAGGATACTACAGCCTGTACATTTCAGACCGATCTGTTGTGTACCAAAGTGTTAAAGCATCCTTACAGTTCCTCATACTATATTTTAAAAACAGAGATTGAAGATAAAATCTTCGGTGATAGTGACGTGACACAAAGAAGCATAAAGTGCATAAGTGTTTCTTGGCTGCCCTGGGTGCAGCAGCAGGTCAGCTCTCGATCGGAAACCTTGGACCAGGATTTGATGAAATACTGAACCTGTACAATTCCTAATCTAAACCAGAGATATAGAGCCTTTTTTTCAGGTGCCAATCTCAGATTGAGGAATGGCTCCCACTGAGGATCGGGCTTCAGACTCGGATATTTTGTAAGTAGAGCACTTTTCTTTTGCCACATAAAAGCCCAATATTTCTTCTTCACCATTTGCTTTATTCATTATTTCTGGATTTTGCCATAGATCTAAACAGTCTATTGATGTTAGAATGTGCTCGACATGTCTAAACTAATGTAGACTGCTACAGTTCTGGCTTCTCAGGCGATCCCTTAGAGTCTTCCGGGACTCTCCGAGGGCTGGAGTAGTCCAGACTCGTATCCAATGGAATACCGGACAAAAGGCCATAAAATCCGCTACAGATGTAATTATCAGCTCAGCTATGAATATTACCATTGAGGTCCCTGGAGCTAGGTGTAATAATTGTCTCAAAAAGAATCTTCCAATTTTTGTAAAACTTGCACAGCTATTTGACCCCAAATTTCGGTGCCGTAAGAGCTCACCACCACAGCTTTTGTTTTAAAAGTGGTTAGTGCTGGCTTTATTAAGCAATTTTTGCAATTATTTGCAAATCTTCAGCCTTTTGAGATAGTATTACTTTGGAATTGGTTGCTTAGGCACCCCAGCGAAGCTGGTCATCAATCCGGATTCCCAAGTAGTCATAGGTTTTAACCTGCTCTATTGGTTGTCCATAGATCTTCAATGTCGATTGTAACATAGCTCTGGATTTCATTATCATACATTTTGTTATCTCTGTATTGATAGTTAATTTTCTTGTTTTACAAAATAATTCAAAGCTTTCCAGCAGCTGATGAACTGACATTTCTCTGCTTGCTAGGATGACCACGTCATCTGCAAACATCAAGATCGGAATATGGGGCCTATTAGCAATAACCGGCGATAATTATCGCTAAGCGCAGTTAGCTCTTGGATAATTATCGCCGGCTATCGCAGGTTTCTATCGCGGAGATAGCGTGCTATCAGCAACGCTTATCTCCTAAGCGATAGAAACCCTGAGAACAGTGTGAATATCGCTTGAAAACAAGCGATATTCACACTGTGACCAGTGTTAGCTAGGTGATAGGGCGAGGGAATTTAGCCATGTAATCCACCTCCCATTGGATTACATGGCTAAGTCAGGTCTGGACCAGGCGTTAACAAACCAGCGCTAAACGTGTTTAGCGCTGGTTCGTTAATCACCTCCCCTGCCTCGCTAATAGGCGATAGCGAGCTTAGCGACTGTTTCCAGTCGCCTTTAGGTTGGGAACGCCTACTTTGCATGCCATTAGTGATAAATATCGCTGGCATGCAAAGCGGCACCCAACACGGTCGCTATCGCCTAGAAGCTGTCGCTAACAGCAGTTAGCGACAGCTTGCTAATAGGGCGTTAGAATTATCGCCGCTTTAGCGGGAAAAAGTCCCACTAAAGCGGCGATAGAGCCCTTGATAATATGCCCCTATATTCGTTCCCCAACTTGGGTACATCAAGACCGAGGTCACTGAGAAACTTTCCTATACCATTAATATACATGTTTAATGCTGACTCTAGAACGCAACCCTGCCTGATGCCTGTATGTATACCAAACTTGGGGGCATATCTACAAGGGCTTTATCTCCGCTTTTTTGGCTTAAAAAGCCAAAAAAGCGGAGATAAAACTATCGCCCTATTAACAAGAGGGTGCAAACATGCATAATCGCATGTTAGCACCCTTTTTCCTAACGCTCCCTTTGCATCTCTAATGAGATGCAAAGTGGGCGTCACTGGGCGTACTCCGGATGGACTACCTTGCAAATATCGCTGATGTTCACATCGCAATATTTACAAGGCAGCCCACAGGATTATAGCAGACGTTAGATTTTGGCGAAACGGCCGTTTTCGCCAAAATCTAACGTCTGCTAAAATCCTGACTTACCTATGTTAGACATAGGGGGTGGATTATGCTGATACGACCACAGGGTCGTATCAGCAGGTCATCGCCGTTTGCTGGGAACATCGCTGGAAAACCAGCGATGTTCCCTGCAAAACGGCGATAACTTCGCTATCTCTGAAATTTTTATCGCCCTGGAGAAACGCGTTGTTAATAACGCGCAACCAGGGCGATAAATTCCAGAGATAGCCTGCGATAGGAATATTATCGCTAAGCACGGCCAGCGATAATTATCGATCGCTGGCCGTTGATAATATGCCCCTTGGTTGTATATCCGCCCTTGCATCCTTATTTCACTGCTGCTATGTTGCCCATATGCAGGTTAATTAGCAAGCTCAATACATTATTCAGGACAGCTTGTTCCTCCAGGATGCTCCAAAGAACTGTCTGGTCAACACTATAAAAGACTGTCTTTAAGTCTATGAAGACCAGAAGGAGAGAGGAATTTCGCAGAGCTGCATACTTCCAGCAAACCATATATAATATCAGAACTTTGTCAATTGTGCTCAGCCCCTTGCAAAAACCTGCTTGGAGGGGGGATATAATATGGTTGTTTTCCATCCAGGACTCCAGCCGGTAGAGCAACACTTCCTAAATATTTTGCCTACTCCATCCAGGTAGTAAATTGGCTGTAACTAGGGGGATCGTCTCTTCTCCCTTTTTTGTGAATTGGCACTATTATGGACGACCTCCAAGAGTCTGGAGCCACTCCTGCCAATATGGCATTGAAAGCCGCTGACAGAATGCCAAGCCACGTGTCTAGATAGTTTTTGAGCACATCAACTGGCACCTTGTCTGGGCCTGGAGCTTTGCCCGATTTTTGACGTTGGATGGCCTGGGCTACTTCGATCCTATTGAATGCATTTTCTGGATGATGGTGGCGACGCAAGACAGTTATAGCTGCGTCTGGACTTTTGGACTCCATGTATGTCCTTTTCTATGTTAACATTTTCGTCCTCAGTAGGTTCCTGATATAACGAGGCAAAATAGTCTACCCATCTTACAAGATCTATATTTGCCTCCAAATTCCTGGCAGGTCCTTCGCAGCCCCAGTGTATGACTTCCCACTGCTTTTTTTGTGTCTTTCAGAGCAATTGCATCTTGTTGAACTTTTCAGGCGTTGATACACTGATTTTTCTTCTTATATCTTATAATGTGTTTATAAGCCGTTCTGGCTTCCAGCAATTTGTACGTAGCCCCCCCGATCCGAGTACTCCTTCTATTTTTTAAGGGCTGCACTGAGCTAGTTCTTCTTTTTTAAAGCATTCGTTGTTATACCAATCAAGGTAGGAATCTTGTTCTGTTATTTCCTCACTTTCTTTTAGGCCCAGTAGTACTTTGGTAGCTTTGAGCAGCCGCTTGAAGGATTCAATCGTCTCATGTCCTGATCCCTTGGCCTCCAAACTCAGCGCTGTGTACAAAACATTCCACTGCAGGTTAGAGAAGAAACGAACAGTTTTCCATTTAGTGGAAGTTCTGGATAATTTTCCTATTTACGTTCAGGCTCAGTTGGCAAGTATATACAGATTGTATCTGATACCATTTCTCAAACTGGGTTTCTGAGATATCAAGCATGAGATGAAGTGGATTGTGGTTGCTTTCTGTTCTCCTTTCGACCCACTTATCGATGACCAAATTTCAAGCCTCCAGATTAATCACGATATAGTCAATAGCACTAGCTCGCTTTCCTACCAAAAAGTAGGTTTTGGGGGGTTGTCAAAAGTAGTTCGGCCATTCAATGGTCTCAGTCCCACTTTTAAAATGATCTTACTCCTTTGCTCTGCTTTCATTGTTGTTCTATAACGTTTAAGCGGGGGAGATGGAAGCCCCCCATGAATGAATAATTTATAAAGCGTGACAATACCCTGAGGTGTCTAGGCGCTACCTGAAAAACACATGTAATTGGAAAGAGAGGAGTACAATTATGTTCTAAAGAGCCAAGTTTTTAGGTTCTTCCTGAATTTTAATAAATTTGTCTCTCTCTTAAGAGAGGTCGGAAGGGTGTTCCAGAGTCTTGCTGTGGTGCAAGCAAAATTCTTTCCACCCCACTTGATCTTTTTTGTCCTAGGGACAATCAAATTTCTGAATTCTGCTGATCTTAGTGGCCTACGTTTTTAAAAAACTTGCTAGCTGTGGGAGGGCGGAAGTTACAGACTCAGATTTAGTAACTCCCAGGAGAACCCTGGCTGCGGTGTTTTGTACAATCTGCAGGTTTTGAATACTACCTTTTGTCGCACTAGTGAGCAGGCTGTTACAGTAATCCAGTCTTGAAAAAATTAAGACTGATATAACTGTTTTCCTGAGTTCTATTGGGATTGAGGGTAAGCTCTTCCTCTGAATTTTTAGTATAAAATGGCAGCTGGCAGTGGTGGAATTGATTTGGGCCTCAAAGGATAATTTATTATCCATATTTACTCCCAGATTTTTTGCTTTTAAAACCGGCGTGGGTAGTGGTCCAAGCTGGGTCGGCCACCAATGGGTGGTCCAGAATTGAGGATTAGTACCAAAAAGTAGGATCTCTGTTTTGGACGAGTTTAGTTTCAGACAGTTTTCTAACATCCATTTCCCAATGTGGCTCATGCAGTCCTGAAAGCTGTTAGCCGTAGAATTGCAGTATTCGCTTACTGAGATGATTATTTGTGTATCGTCGGCATACGATACCAGGGCAAAACCGTGACTTTTTATTAGTCTGGCCAGCGAAGTGACATATAGATTAAAAAGTGTGGGGCTGAGAGAAGAACCCTGGGGAAACCCCACATGGCAGTAAGAAGGGGAGGGGACACAAAGTCGCCCAGTGCGACCCACTGGGATCAGTCAGATAGGAAGGAGCCTAGCAGGGAGAGCGCCTTATCCCTGATCCCGATGGTTGCCAAACGGTCCATCAGCAGCCCATGACTAACAGTGTCGAAGTCCGCTGATAGATCCAACAGGATCAGGGCCGCGCTGCCCCCGCCTCCATTACTATGTGATCCTGCAAGACAGGATGGAGGCTAGTGTTGACCTCCCCGCATAATATTATTGTTCTGGTTGGGTTATCGGGTTGATTGGGGACAGTGGCACTTTCCTGCCTCAAAGTAGACAGTAGCGGGTCAAGAGATTTAAAAAACTTGAAGTTTCTTCCTTTCCACACAGTGATAGATAGAGGTTTCCAACTCCAAATGTTGGATATTATTGTTTATGGAGGTAAAGTTTATTTCAACATTGTCAGTAAAGGTGGCTTTTACCAGATATGAAGACCATCCTTTACCCTTCCTCTTGGCTGGCTTGTAGCAGGTGTATTAAGGAGATAAATCCCTCTAAGACTATATTTTCCAATACTCAAGTTTCTTGCAGGCAACAGATGTCTTGCAGCTTCATGTAAGCTACCCAATCCTTGTCTTCCATCTTTTTACCTAATACTGCTATGTTCCAGCTTATTATCTGAAATGAGCTGGCCACAGGATGAAGGAATTGCTGTCCTCCCTATAAGTAACTGCTTGGTCACTCAGCAGTATTGATGCAATCCCACCGCGGTTGATGTTCTAAGTTTGGAAGATTGGGGGTAGTTTTTGACTCTCTGCCTGATAACAGTTGTAAATCCGCTGCTACACCTTGACTTGTTGCTATATGAAACCTCAGTTTCTTGAGATCATCTTTCGATGGAAGATAGTAAGAGGGACTGCATGCTCTGTTCAAGATTGGATAATAACCGCGCCGTATTTTGGGATTCGGGCTTTAGTGCCCTTTTAATTCCACATCAAACATACAAGGGTATGGTTCAGCAGGCGGCTTATCGACTATTACCATCCAGGTTTCCAAGTCTCTAGGTTGCTTACTAATGTGGTCCGCTGCAGCATAATTGAACCAAAGTGTTAAAGTCTTCTCCCTTCCCTGGGGATCCTACTGGAACCCAAAACTTAAACTAGTCAGATCATTAGAAGTTAATTGAAATGATCCTGGTAGTGAGTTAGCCAATTTGAGAATGTTGCCCCTGTTTAAAATACTGTGGATTCCAATTGATTGCTGCAGCAGAGTACATACTAGAGCCACCTTGCCAACAGATCCTTTGTCAACCTTGATAAAACGTCTAACCTCCCTGAGACAATGGGAGGGTGGGAGCACACTGCCTCATATCCCAGCACTCAATTTGCCCCAATGTATCATGGTAAATGCAGTGCATGATAACACTTACTTCAGTAGTAATCTTTAATTTTTCACCCTTGTTCATGCAGTCTGTGCTGTGTAACTCTTGACATATGCTTCTGAAATCATTCCTTCATCAGTAGAGAGCAACAAGTCATTTTGGGGGTGCTGGAAATTCTTCCCAAAGTCTTCTCAGGTCTTTGTACCACTCACTGGGCACAGGTGAATCAACACAAGCTCATCAGCCCAGTAGCTCAAGGGTGCCTTTTTAAACAGAAGGTGGGTGGGAGTGCACTGCCTCACATACCAAAACTCAATTTGCCCCAACGCATCATGGTAAATGCAATGCATGATAACACTTACTACAGCAGTAATCTTTAATTTTTCAACCTTGTTGGTGCGGTTTGTGCTGTGTAACACTAGACACGTGTTTCTGGACTCATTCCTTCATCCATAGAGAGCGACAAATCATTTTAGGGGTGCTGAAAATGCTGCCCAAAGTCTTCTCAGGTCTCTGTATCACTCACTGGGTGCAGGTGCATCACACTGTGTTACCCTTTTCCATTTTGTATATGTTTGGTGAGTTTTGGCCTCAGTGGGAGCAAGGATTTCTTAGTTTATTTGCCCTAGGGGAAGTGATTTTGTCACATCCCAGCACATCCAATTTATGTGTCTTTTTACTGACTTTGTTTACAGGATCATTCTTTAGAGGAAGTTGGTCCGATGGCGTGGTTATGGATGCGTGACTAGCCATCCTTGATAACTGCTTCATACAGTCCTCAATAATTGTGTTTATAGTGTGTGGTACCTCGAACAATTTGTTCATTATAGGAGAACAAGGATATGACTCACATAAGGGCATGATTACGACTTTGGTGGTGTGGCGCTGGATCGCCTCCCCACCCCCCTGCACTGCCAAAGCTGTGGTCGGGCCACCCACCGGATTAGGAGTTTCCTCCTGTCTGGCGGGCTTTTTTTTTACATCCACAAGGTGGTGCCCTGAAAATGGGAACGACAAATAAACTTCCTGCATGGCATGGACTGTTAAGACCATGCCGTGCAGGAACTGAGGTGCATGAATACAGGTGGGCACATGTTGTGCCCCCCTGCATGCATCCCAATGCGGAGAAGGCCAGGGCACCCTGCAGGGCCCCCTCCTTTGTTTCCTCTCCACCACAGTGTTCATGGAGTAGAGAACTCCATGACACTGCTGGCAGAGAGGAAACTTGCAATATGCTTGGCGGGACTGCGGCGGTCCCATCAAGCATATTGCAGCCTCCTGACCGCCGCAACACTGCCAGGAAACGGTGGTTCTGTGGCAGCTGCGGTGGGGCAATGGCGATCCGACCACCCTAATCGCAATAGGGTGGTTGGGAGACCACCATCGCCGTGCCCCCACAAATCTGGCAGTCCGTGGACCACCAGACTCGTAATAGAGCCTGAGTTAGCTTAGTCTTCACAGCTTCTTCGATTGTAGCCATTCTTCTGTCAATCAGAGTGACTGTATTCATGACATCTACGGTTTCTCTTTGTACCTGCATTTGCTTGCCAACGTTCTTTGACTGTGATGTCAATGCAGTGGCAATAGTATCTAGTGTTCTGCACATAGCTTTCATGAGGCTTAAAATAGGGTAAGCAAGAGGTGTCTCATATTCCTTTGGTCACCCTTCTCTTGTGTTGTCAAGATCTCAGAGGGAGGATAGCCCTAGATGATCCCCTACACGTCTATTTGTCTGCTGTATTCCTTTCATCTTCACATCTGCGTCATCATTGCATTTCATGTGGATCAGCACATCATCATCCATAGGAAAGGAATCCAATGAGGATCTGGAGTCCGATATGAGCCTAGGATTATGCTTACTTCTTTTGTAAACTAGACCACAGAAGGACGGAACTAGTTCCTCTTCATTAATTGACCAGTTCATTGGGCTACTAGTAACATAGTTTGGATTCCTGGGGCAAAAAGGGCACTCCTCGGTGTATGATGTATTTCTGCTAACACTCAGGAGAATGTCACGAAGCGCAGCAAGTCACCTTACTGCACTGCACCGAGTGACAGGGAAAGGGCAGGAATGCATTGTATTTAGTAGAATATGGGGCATACCTGCCATTATCTCTGTGCTGGCACCATTTTGGCTGCCTAGCGCTAACACAGGCACCCTTGAACCATGGTGCAAGGGTGCCTGTGTTGTTAGGAGGATTGTTTTTGTGCAGGACGGGGCACCTTCCTACACAAAAACAATCCCCCGAGGCATATTCCCCTTTCTATTTGTGCTGCAAAATGCAGCACACACAGAAAGAGGAAGTAACAAGGAGAAATAAAAATATTTCTCCTCGTAACTCCTCACCTGGTAAGGCGTAGCATTTTGGCACATTCTGAGGTCTACCACTTTTAGTAAATCTGGGAATGCATCAAAATCCATGGGTGTTGCGTGGGAACACCCACACAACACCCATGAATACCTTCCAAGGCAGAGTAATGCAATGCAGTGAATTGCTTTGCATTACTCTGGATTTATGAAGCCTCTCAAGGCCAAGCAAGGTGGCCTTACGCGGCTTCATAAATCGCATTTTGGGCTTGTACCACATTGCGTGGTGCAAGCGCCATGCACCCCCAATCATAAATATGCCCCTTAATGACTATTCAAATTTTGAGAGTCTACTAGCATAACAAGCATTTGCAATGCAATAGGTCTCGGATTTACACAAGTTTAAGCTATTGGCATTGAAGATAACAATGCCTTTTATTTATGTTTTAAAAACCAAAACATAAATAAAAGGCATTGTCATTTACAATGTAATCTAGCAGCACTAACCAAGCCACCCTGGGTCAAAGATAAATTGAATTGGAGTGTGGGGGATTCCCTTTTATAGGACGAATTCCCTCACCCACCCGTGGGTGGCATGCTTCATCATTGGGAACCTCCTCGCACTGCAAACCTGGTCGCAGTGCGGGCTACAACCCCCTCACTGTGAGGGAGGAGCTCAGGGATGTTTTTAGTTGTAGTTGACACGAGGTATACTAAAACCTTCAGATGAGCGAGCCATGCCTGGAAAATTTAACCTAGCATGGTTCAATGTGGTCATAGGGTCGACATGTTTCAGCCTAGGTGCCCTCCGGCGGGGTGCCGTGGCTTTCTTCAGGACCAAATGATAGATAAAGTGTGTGAAACTTGAGGCCATACCAACTTCGGTCGGTGTGAAAAGGATGCAGACAACTGATGAATTAATACATCAGTCATGGTGGGATGATGTTCAGCGGCGTCCCTATAAACAGAAAATGAGTTAATGACAAGCATAAAAAGCATTTCAAAAACACTCCTTTAATGCCGTGCCAGTAAATAAGGTTTATAGAAATACAGTGGCTACGGTAATAATGGAAAAGCTGTTCCAAAGCTTACCCGACTTGTAGGGGGAGCTAGTGGCAACTCATCCTCGGCGCACTCGAGGTGGGTTCCAAAACCTAAAAGAGGTCAGAAGGGGGCAAGTGTGGCTGTGATTCACAGTCATAGGTGCATAAAAAGTTTATAAAGTTGACTCCAAGGGGCCGATCAACAAGAAAGTGCCGCGGCGCGGCACCGCATGCCCTTTGGCTGCACCACACTGCGGCACTTTCAGAGCACAGGAATGCGACATATTTACAATGATATGTCGCATTCCTGTGCTCTCCCCTCCGCTGGTGCATAAACAGCTGCCTTGCGCCGGCGCAGGCACCCTTGCACCATGGTGCAAGGATGCCTGCATCATGGGGAGATTGTTTTTGTCGACCCTATGACCACATTGAACCATGCTAGGTTAAATTTTCCAGGCATGGCTCGCTCACTCATTTTAGTCCTGACCCCCGGATGTTCTATTAAATTTGTTTTTTAACACACCAGGGAGTTAGTTTTAACTTCACATCCACCACTTTTACACACTCCCTCCACACCCGGCTCATCTGAAGGTTTTAATATACCTTATGTCAATTACAACTAAAAACATCCCTGAGCTCCTCCCTCACAGTGAGGGGGTTGTAGCCCGCACTGCGACCAGGTTCACAGTGCGGGGAGGTTCCCGATGATGAAGCATGCCACCCACGGGTGGGTGAAGGAATTTGTCCTATAAAAGGGAATCCCCCACACTCCGATTTCATTTATCTTTGACCCAGGGTGGCTTGGTTAGTGCTGCTAGATTACATTAGAGGGGAGTCGCCCCCTACTGGTCAGTAAATCTCCTCAGGCCTTTTGTGTGTATACATTGCCATTTACAATGCCAATAGCTCAAACTCGTATAAATGCGAGACCTATTGCATTGCAAATGCTTGTTTCGAGTTGGGTGAGCCGCGCGTCCCGTTGCGAGCGGCCGCCATTATTTAGCGTGTAAATAAAAAAATGTAAAAAACTAGTTGGTTGAGCCGCGCGCAGCGAGATGCGCGGCTGCCATTATTTAGCATGTCAATAAAAAAAACGAGTTGGGTGAGCCGCGTGCAACGAGACGTGTGGCCGATATTATTTAGCATGTCAATAAATTTTTTTTTAAAAACTAGTTGGGTGAGCCGCGCGCAACGAGACACGCGGCCGCCCTTATTTAGCATATAAATTTAAAAAACAAACATTGGCATAGCCAATAGGTAGGCATCACAGACAACGGGAGGGAGGGTGGGGGTAAAGCAAAATGTGGCAATTCGGGTTCCAGAAAGATGGTGGAGATAGTGTGAATGAAAGGCACACAGAACACAGAACGCTGAGCAACGCTGGTGGGAGCCACTGGAGGGAGCACTAGAGGGAGCCTGCGGGGGAACTGACAGTCAAAAAGCAAAACAAGCGGTATAGAGGCAGTCCCTCCGTGTGGACAAGCCACACTGACCTAACGTCAGTCGCCTCTGCTACCACGGGTTACCGCCTAGTGCCTATGCACTTACTGCCTCACTGCTCTGTTCTCCCACATCCATCTCCCAGCCTTCTGCACTGCTGTACAGCGTGCTCAATCTCAGCTGTTTGGTGTCCCTGGCTACAGTGCCTTACAAGCTGCGGTATATGGGCTGTGGGTTATGCAGCAGTGAGGTTGTGTTGTTGTTTGCCCTGTCCTGCTCTGTCTCAGACACCTGTGGCTCCCCACGTCAACCCAGGCTTCCGTAGCTCCCACGGCTCACTGCTCAGTCAAGTTTCGGCATTGCATTGCAGCCACACCCTTCAATCTCCCTCTAGCTTGGCATAAGCGTCCCACTCCAGGTGTGTAACAGAAGCTTCTATGGCCTCAGTCAAGTTGTTTCTGTCTTGGCCAGATAATTTGGCATTGTCATTGAAATTCTTGTCTGCAAAGCTCAGAGTTCTATAATTTTTGATTTTTTTTTAAACAGCTATCTGAAGGGAAAGCTTTGAATGTCTGTTTGGTACATACCTTCAGGCATCTGTTTTAACATTCGTAGAAAACGAAAACTAATCTCAAGAATGTGTATTACTTGTATTTTTCCCCTAAACCCAAACTTTGTGTAGGGAATTGCTTGAAGGTATATATTCAGAAGACAAGTGATCTGAGAACTTCCTATTCAATACTGCTCCATATATCTTTTAGGAGACCCCATAATCTGGTTTCTTCCTCCACTTTGAACCGATGTGTCAGATGGATCATGTCTCTGCCTGGCAGTTACTACAGTGCCCCACTAAATCTGCCTTGCCAATATTCATATTGCTGCAGTAAAACATGTCAACCAGTTCCCACAAGGCCCAGGTCCACACAATGTCCACACTATAAGCACTGGTGCGTATACCTAAACAAACACAGATATGCGAAAGTCTACACACACGCGCAATCACATATGAACACACACACAGAAGAATATTGTTAAGCAAGCACATGGAGGCGGATGCACAGCAAGAAACTTTTACAATACAAAGATGTAGAGCCATAAATACATTCTCAGACACAGAAGTATATGAAAAACATATGCATGGGAAGCTCCTACTCTCGTTGAAACACTGTAGTAGAGAAACTAGAGGAAGATGCCAATAAGTAAGGGAACCTTTTAAAAATGCAGTCATCATGCCCATATGTGAATATATAGTGTAACGGGTAGATGCTCATAGCATTGTAAGTTCTAATGCGGCACTTCCTGTGGCCTAACATGCATTGTCATGTCACACACAGAGCAGCTACAGCACAAGCAAGCACTGCAAGTTTTCTCTAAGTACAAAAATGATGCTGCATGAAGAACAGTATGCAATGTTTTAAATGTTTTCTACTCACAGAAATGGCAGCAGGGTAAGCTTTTCACAGCAGATATGGTGCAGCGTTGAAGCAGCAGTGTAAGTGTGAAATTTTCAAAGAAGTTTATTGTATTATAAGTGTCTCAGCCACAACTACCCCAAAGTCCTCTCCAGATCTCTCTCCTCCACATTTCAGAACATCATTCTCCCATTTTACGTCATTACATTCCAAAATGCTACATATCACCCTTTTTAAAAATAAGAAAAACAAAATATTAAATACAATAATATTAATGGAAGGAAAAATAAAACTCTAATAAATGTAACCGGCAAATTATTGCTCCTAACAATTGAAGCAAAGCATGACAAACTTCAAAGAAGTTAAACCTTTAAAACCTGCTTCCCCTCATAGTATTCCCACATTAATTATTGTTGCTGACCTTTGTCTTGTCCAATATCCTACCATCTGAAATATTTTGATCAAAGAAAACATTTTCATCCTCTTTATCACCCATTCCATTTTGCTAATTATCATAAAATGTATTATTCCGTGCACTCAACTTAAATTCCACATTCAACCATCATGCGTTTTCACAGCATTCTTGAATATATTCACTATTCTTTTAGGAACTGTGAACTTGAACCAATCTTTTCTTCCTACAGGTGCTCTGATGACCACTAAGTCCCCCACTTTAACATCAGTTAATTTAGCTGTTTCTTTTGGGAAACATTCGGAACACTGCGGTCGGAACCACGCGTGTTCCGGCTACGCAAGCTCTACCACGCTTGCCTTAACCACGCAAATGCCGTAACTAAGCCCAGGTGGAGTTCGCGTCGCCGTGCTACGCGGAACTCCGCGAAGCGGTGAAAAACTCTGCAACGCTACGCAGAGTTCCGCGAGCATGCAGAGTTGCTTGTTCCGCATGCTCGTGCATGCTCGTGAGACGTTTCTTACGTTCAACAACGCGGATTGCGTGTTCGGGGGGAAATATAGCGTGAACTTCACCACGCGGTCGCCAATGGGCGCGGCTATCTTATTTTTCTACTGTTTGTTATGGTTCTGGGGCCTGTTTTGAATCCTCCCAATATCTTTTCAATCCTTTGTTTCTAAAACTTTTTTTCTTATTACCTATCCCTCTCTCTTCCTAAGTGTATATATTGCGTTTTTTTCTACATTTACTGCGTTATTATACAGTTTTTCTATTACTTGCTTTTTATTTATTTTACTTCCCTACTTCTTCTCCTGACTTTATTTTTTACTTCTACATTTTCTTTTCCGCCCTCGCCCCCCAGAACCATGGCTAAGAGTACTAAGACGAAGCAGAGTGTGACCAAGAGCCGCCTTCCTTGCGGTAGGCGGCGCCTGAAAGGGGTGCAGGCCCGGACCTTATTCTCGGAGGTGGCTGCCCTAGTTTTTTTGTGCAGCGCCACCTCCCCTTAACCTTGGCAGCAGGCGGCAAGCCTGGTTCACGCTATGGGATCCAGGAGGGTCACCGCTGGTGGGCGAGGGTGCGCCGGGCAGTGTTTCGCTGCTCTGAGGTCTGGCACACCCACACCCAACTGACTCACCGGTGGTCCAACATCCTGGACCGGGAGCAGGACCTGCTAGGTGTTGAGGTCATGGGGCTTGGTGAGTAGCTAAGTTTTATTACTATTGTGTGTTCTGTTCTGTGTTATTGCGAATATTATTTTTTTCCCAAATAGCAAGAAGGTTTCTGTTGCTTACATGCAGGTAAGTTACATTTAAAAATCTTATATTATGTGATTGTTATTCTTCTAGACAGGTGCTCGGCGCTACTAATCTTATTTGTTTGCAACTTTGCGCTCGCTTGGGTTGATTATGTAAGAGAGGTTAGAGAGCTTAAGTTAGGTAATGCAGACTAGAGAGACTCCTTTCCTTTGTCCTGTCACTAAGTTAGTGGTAGGTAGGTAGTTATAGTTAGTTACTTAGGGGCCGATTCCGATCTCGGCCGGTAGTGCTCCGAATCGGATTCGGATTCACCGGATCCGATTCGGAGCCCTGTTTCCCGACCGAATCGGACGCGGGTCCGGCCGAGCGAGTACGATGCAAGCACCAGCGAAATCGCTGACCGACTCGAACGCGGCTTCAACACGCTCCGACCGACTCGCAGGGACACGACTCGCACTGCGCTATGGAGACGTTTCCCGGCCGGGTAAGTACGATGCGCGCCGCGAGCAGTCCGATCGACTCGCGCCGTCCGGCTCGACAAAGCTGTCGGAGCCGGACTTTGGGGGTCCGCGTCGGACCCCCCTGTACGCGTAGGCGCGCGAGTCGCACACAGGGGGGACCCATGGGTCCCCCCTACCTGTGCATGTACGCCGCGATGCACATTGACGCGTACACGCTGTAGGGGGCGCCCTTGTCCGCCTCGCACCCATTGAGTCAATGGGAGCCCGCGTACGCGTTGTACGACAGGCTCCCATTGACTTCAATGGGAGTCCGACCGAATCGAGTCCGATAGCATGCGAACGCATCGTACTCGTTCGGTCGGACTGCTAGGGTCCGATTCGGTCGGAATTCTCTCCGGGTCCGGCTCGGTCGGAGAGAATTCCGTCCCGAATCGGAATCGGCCCCTTAGTATTAGTTGCTCATTTTGTAGCGGTCCGCGTGACGCATCCTCCGTTACGTGCTGCTGACTCCTTAGTAGAACCTTTTGTAGTTTGTTAGTGAGTGAAAAATATGTCAACTCAGCATCAGCAACCAACCAACAATTTGGTGTATGCAATATGCATGCGTCCATCTATGCATTTTTGAGGACTAAAATAAATGTAGACTTTAGTGAATTGGACCGTCAAATTGATGATTGCAAATGAGATCGGAACTTAGAAGACGCAAATATAATTTTTGGCAATTCATTTCAAAGTCTTTGGATTAGGCGGGGTAGGTGGTACTTAGGTTTAGGATTCTGGAATCGGAATGGAACAGTGCAATTATAAAGAGATAGGACGGTCCGCGACCGCGGTACTAGTCCACTACTACTAGTCGATCTGATTAGCAATGTCAATTTTATTGCAATTGCAGTTTCATGTCAAAAAATCTTTTTGGAGTGATTTTTTATTTATTATTTGTATCACACCAATCAATTTTTGTCTTTTTTATTATGTCTTACATCTTCAGCAACCAGGGGCAAGATGACGACGGGGTCTGCCGAGGCGGGAGCTGGAGGTGCCTCCCAGGATCGCTCCTCTACTACAGATGGCTCTGCTGCTGGTTCGAGTAAGTCCTCCTGTTGTTAATATTAATAATTATATTTCCCTAACTTTTACTGCACCTTATGTTTTTCAAACTATTATTTCCATTTCCTAATTCTATTTTTTTTCAAATCTTCTTCGATCTATCTGTTTCTAAATTCTTGTTATCCCTGCATTACCTACCAACTTAGTTATTTATATTTCTAGTGTCTGTTTTTTTTTTTACATCAATCTAACTGCCTCTGACTCTGTACTACTATTAGTCTGTCTGTAGCTTGCTTTATAATTTATTCTGGTTTTTCAGTCAGCTTTCCCTCTCCCCTTATATTGTGTGGACTGCCTAGTGGTGGTACTACTGTAAGACTCAGAGAACACATTGGTCCGACCTTTACTACTACTAGTGCTACTAATCTGAAGTGTAAATTGCATGCCTAACTATATACTGTGAAGCCAGTATCACATATTGAAACAGGTCTATGTACTTGATGCATTTTACCTCATTAAGGGGGGTTTGGATGTAGAACAGTTTTTTGTTTTTCATCTGTATTACATTGTCTCTAAAGAGATTACAAGCTTTCTTTAATATATATACATCTTCTTGGCAGTATGATTTCAACTCTGTACCATTTTAAAAAGGATTCTTTTTCATCTGACATCATGAAGTCGGCACCACAACAAGAAGGAGTATGCTGTTCCTAAAGAGTCCTACAGGTCAATGGGTGTAAAGAGAGCATATGGGTGCTCATGAAGATCGGAGAAAATCTTTTCTCCTTTCAGAAAGAGACCCTCACACACCCAGCCAGCTAGGTGTCTTGCTTCATCACTGGGTCTGCTCCTTATCGGGTCGGCGCTGCAATACCCGATCGGCACCCGTAGTGGGGCCTTCTTGGCGGAGATCTTTTTTCTTAGCCGTTAGGTGCGGTGCGTGTAAGGGCCCTAGTGAGTGTAGATGTGTAGATGTGTAATGTGTGCAATATAAAACAGGAATTAGTGATCCACCCAAAACTATTTAATGACTGTGGTCACTATCCTGATTAAAAACCAAAAAGAGGCGCACACGCCTTCTCAAAGATTGCAGGGTTGTGTGCTAAAACTCAGGCCAACATGTTTCTTGCCTAGTGTCAAATTAACGGCAATTCTTCAGGACCTATTATTGATCATTCTACACTTTATGGTTGGTGGTCTGTTAATTACACAGATAAGTGACCACCCATACAGCACCCAATAAAGTGGTAACTGTCAATCAACAACAATGCCTGTAGGAGAGAAAGAGTCATAATGATTAGTACATCATTCTACTATGGTCTGCAGTTCAACCTAAATGCAAAAGTCCAGGATATGACCATGCTATTGTGACACTGCAAAACAAACGTGAAAGATAAGCATGCTTCACATAAGAGTGTATGTGATCATGCACTCGGCGAATTTAAGAAAAAGATTAAAAACAGAAGTAGCAAAGAAAATGCAGATATTCAAGGCACACTAGCACACTCACCCAACTTGGGTCAGCTCTATGCATCAAAGTGTCATGGCAGGTGAAAACACTGCAAGGTTCAGTGTCCTATATATTTGTGGTGATTAAAAAGGAGAGAAGAGGGAGGGGGAGGAAGGGAAGAGGGGGAGGGGGGAGAAAGGGGAAGGAGGGGGAGGAGGAGAGGAAGGGGGAAGGGGGGAAGGGGGAAGGGGGGGAAATTTTATAGCATGAGATTAATGGTTGAAGCTAACCTCATGACAGTATTTCAATGAAGGTAATTAATGAAAGTGGGGTGGAGATTACCAACCAGGGACCACACAAGGAGTGTGTCCCATAGTGATTCCAATGGCTATTACTCCGAGTATACAGTGCATCCTGCCCGTTGGTAGCAGGCGGAGAGCCGGTGGTATGTCGTACCGCGCGCTCCTACTAACACCTCCAACCCAGTGGTCTGGAGTAATACACTGAAGCGTACTGCTGGCACCCTCCGGTAGCGCTACCAACCAAGTAGAGCAACAGATACAATGAAAGTTTTAATAAAAGTTTTGCGCAAGAAGAATGAGCGCGATGGTCGAGGACCAGTGCCGTACTGTGCCGCCAATCTCTCCTTTGTTGGTCACAGTGGTTAAACTCACTCGGGCGGTCTCCTCAATTACAGCACCCACACTGAGAAGAAGGAGGGTGTGGGACACAACAAGGCCGGTCCCGCTATGCGGTCACTCCTTACATGGCGACAAAAATATTTTTGTTAGTGATCAAAGTAAAAACGCTCAGATCTCACAAAGCTGGTCCCGCTAACTGGTCACTCATAACATGGCGACAAAAGTTTTTTTCTGTTGGTGGTCAAAGCAAAAGCGCACAAATATCACACTCTTCGACTACGCCCAAAAACCCCGGTACTCACGTTGTATGCTCCGTCCGATCACGGTCGACCTACCCCTCACTCTGCCGGACCCGGGTAGATGTCCCTTCTCTTTCGTGTACGCATGATATTACCCGGTCGGTCAGAGGTGGAGGCGGGACTTCCGGTATCGAGGTAGGGACAACGACTAGAGCGTCAACAAACACTTCCGGGTGCCACGATGGAATCCCCATTGCGTGTGTGTCTAATTGTGGGCCACTGTAAAGCGGTAGTCATCAGGTTTTAAATTATAAGAGACGGAAGACAAAAAGGACACATTCTCCTAGAGTATGCCTCATAATCCACCAGCTGGTATAACAATAGTGTCTAATAAAATAACAACTCGATGGCCTGGAATAAAACAAATCCGTGTACTAAAGTGAAAAAGTAGAAATACATAATCACCCAGTTATCGATGTAATCGCTGTTGGATAAAAGGTCCACCACTATTATAAATGCTGGGTGGCGGGGGCGGGACTCGATGTGGCACACAAACGGGGATTAAACCCCTTTGTAATGATGGCCACAACCGGTGAAAGGACCCCTCGCGGTGCGGTTACCTAAGGAGGGCTCATGGCTGTTATCAGTGTAGCACATGTAGGTGATAATAGGTTAGAAGATAGCAATGCCAGTAGTAGTCACAAATTGCAGACATAAGGAAGGACGAAGTGGAGACAATACATCATTTGATGTCTTACGTTAGCAAACTCCAAGGTATGTCTTCATTAAGTCCCTCTTTGTCCGAGGACAACCTCAGTACCCACCTCTGTTCTATGCGAAACAGAAAGTTTTTATGCATACCAGGGTGAGCTTCCAAAACCACCCAAAGAAAAGAGTCAGGTGAGTGTTTGTGATGTTCAAAATGGGTCGTCATCTTGGTGTTAGTTCTATGACACCTGAAGTTGCTCCTATGTTCAGTCATCCTGTTATAAGGTAAAACAATGCGATTGCTAACTGACATTGACGAAGTCCAGGCGGCTGAAACACGTTTGTCAATTTCACTCTGTGAGAAGCATGAATTAAAATTCTAAAAATCAATGAGCCTGAGTGCGCAGCTTTTTGTCTTTTGACGATCGATGCAGTACATTTCACGAGACCGCTTTCGTGAGCTGCGGCACCCGCTGTGTGGAGAGCGACGAGTTGCAGGCGGTACATATGTTTGGAATATATATATATAGGAAAAGTGTTGTCTGTTCCTCACACCAAACACACCACGGCCCAAACTGCTTAGCTCCTTGCTCACGAGTAAATTGTCGCAACCACAGTCATTGGTTAAATACTGCACCATTTGACATCACCTTAACAATGAACACCAAAAACAGACTTCCGTTTCGTTTGATACATTGTTCGTGTAAACCTGCATATTTTAACATTAACTTTCATTTATACAATTTCATGTATAACAAATTACGACTCATTGTTTAAATTAAATAAACTAAATGGCCAACCAAGCATGATTTGTCCGAAATTTTATGTCTCAATAAAGTTTTGAAGCCTTTGGAAAAACTTTATACTTAACAAACCCGGCGATCACACATTTCATCCTGGTTTATGTCAAAACAGCATCTCAAGTGTATAGTGTAAATCAATGCCGCTTTATTGCGTCAGCGCATCAAGCCACTATATTTTATCAATCACCCATATTCAGTCAAGAAGTTGTTACAATAATCTTTCTCATAAAAATGCGCTCTGCGCACTAGAATTATTCTGACCTAAGCATATATATATATATTTTTTTTTGCCCAAGTGGGCCTTGGTGGGGCTTATCAATGCACTCAGCGCATTGGAGTTATTTCAGCCCATGTACATTGTTGTCCAAATGGGCCTCAGTGGGGTTGTCAAGCTTAACCGCTTTTTAGGCACCATATATTTGCACCTTTAATGCAAATCCAATCATTCGGTGTTCCAACAGACCCCGTTATCGGCCTTTCCAATCATTATTCATTAATCCCAAATTTAAACTCCACCCGATACCAGAGCTTACAATTTTGCCCTAGTGGGCTATGTCACCTTGGGTCAAAGTTCTTTACATTGGGAACGTCTATTTGTGATCCCCTTTAAATACTTTCCATTATCCCCTGTGGGCAATTAATCTATTGTGAGGTAGATCTTGCTACCTAACAGAGTATATCTGTATTCTCGAACAGATTGGCCTCAGAATTCTGCCGATTAGACAGAAACAGCAGTGAGAATAAAACACATTCTTTAAAATATAATATAAAGAATATGTTTTATTCTCACTGCTGTGTGGTTAACACTTATTTGTTGCAGAACCAAGTAACGTATGATGGTTTACACATAACAAGGTGATTAATTATTATATTATATATGTTTTTCAGATTTCCTGTTATTATCGGATACAAGTGGAAAGCAAATTAGCAAATGATATCTAACGGCAGAACTCTGAGGCCAATCTGTTCGAGAATATAGATATACTTAAGTAGAGCAAAGGTCTAAGGTTTCCCAGTATACTGCTGGGAGAATATGTACATTCCTGAAAGTCATTATCCTGCATCAATTTGACGTCCCACACATATGCGCAGATTTAGGACTTTCTATAAAAATCGGCCCACTATGTCTGGGAATTGACTCACCAAGAAAAAGGTGCAATTTAAAACAAGCACAGATTATAAAATATCTTTTCAATATTTACAACAAAAAGATCACATATTAGTTGTATTTTGTGTTTGTTATTACCCTTAGCACACCCTCCTGGTAGCTCTGTGGAAGTCGCTCATGCATTTTCATCCAGCGTACACAGTTCACCCACTTCTGCCTACAGAACCAGAGCACACATCCACCACCTGTTGAGCATATGACAAGACCAAATAATACACTCAATCCCAACATGTTTCCTGCAATATACCTATAGGAAACACAGAAACATAGCAGTACACCCTCCAGAAACTCTGTTAGCAGTGTATCTCAGCACCACTATAGAATAGTACAAACTAGAAAGCACAGGAGAGCACATGACAGCCAACCCCCCAGATATCTCATGTTAACTTGAACATAGCACAAATGTCAAATGTTTATTATTCACGATTCAGTTAATTAAAACCATTACATGATATAAAACAACATGCTTTTTTATCATGAGTGTGTTCTGTTTAAAGGAAATGTATAAGTTTAATACGATACAATAAATATACGAGTTATACATATTTAAAACAAGTCCCATCCCCGCAGCCGTTGATTCATTACAGCTTTAAAGATGTAAGTTGAGTGGCTAAGATTGCTTCTCAGAAAGGCCTGGTTGTTGTTTGTTCACATTATGATGTACTGATATGTATTGTCATTAATAAATATAAAAGCACTTTTAAGATCTTAAAACTGGTATGACTTACAGTAGTTACTTAAAATGCAACAGATTGGGTAGGGAGGCTCTACTGTTGATTAGGCAGGGAGGTACAGCCAGCAAATATAAACTTTGGAGGGGCAAAATATGTAATCATGCAATGACGTGCTTGAGAACTTTATTAGGGGAGAGAGCCCAAAGCGCAGGGCTGGGTGATTCCAAGTTTCTTTGGAGAATAATCAGTTATAAGCTTTTGAACTGTGTGCATGGGTTGAGAAGTTCCAGGACGAGGTTGTAATGTATCCCTGAGTATTTTGATGAATTTCCCACACCATGATAGGGTTGTTGAGTCGGATTGGGAAAGACATACAGAAGATGCTGATGGAGCAGTAAAAATAAAAAATTTTAACCCCTAACAAATTATATAATTAATTAATTAAAAATGTTCGTTTAAATGTACTAATCAACATTGTATATGTGGGAATGGTAATATGCCAGTGTATGTGCTAAATAATCTATTAATGAATGTCCGTGTGTCTAATCATAACGTAAGAATAAAAAGCGTACTAAATAAAATAAATGCATGTTTGTGCTTCATAGAAATAAAATGTGTCGTTGCAAAAACAATAGTGATGGTAAGTAAGGAGCAGCTTAAATGTCGCTTTTGCTAGGTAACAACTAATTGGGGTACGTAGACGGGAGGGAAACGAAAGGGATATTTTTCTCTATTTTAATTATGTTTTATTTGCCTCAAATTAGTGCTTCTAAAGTAGAACCGAGTGGCGAGATAAAATGGCCGCCAGTGGGAAGATGTGCGCAGGCGCAAGGGGACACGTGGTACGGGATGAGATTGAAGAAATCTGGAGCCTCGTGATGTCTCTGAGAGGCTAGGATGCAAGAAATGGTCAAGGCTGGTGTGACCTAATTGAACTGATAGTGTGCCGTGATGATCAGGAGAGAGTCCGTGGGAAAGGAGCCCAAGAGAAAGGACAATGACTGCGGAGTTCTTGAATGTGTCAAAAGAAGATACAAATGGACTGATCGAATCGGATGGAAATGTTTAAGCGTATGGGAAAGGAAATGATCCAAGGACCCTTGAATCCAAGAGAACTTGATTAAAGAATGAATAAGCTGACATGCATGGACCAATGAAAGAAAAGCGTGATATTAATGTTGCAACAGTTAGTTAGCAAAGTTAGAATTAGGGTATAAGAGGGCCTACTCTTAGTGGGAGGGGGTCAGTCGCGGTTGCAGTCACAGTCAGTTGCAGTTCGAGAGTCGTGGTTGCAGTAGAGGAGACGGGTTGCAGGTAGCTGATGCTGACGAGCTGAAGTTGCTGTTGCTGTCTTAACTTTACAGTTGAGTATGAGAATCAGGCTATTTCTAATCCCAAAGTTAGGTTAGAAATCATTAGGCTAAATTAGGAAGCTAGGCAGGTAACTAAGGTTTTTGGCTTCATGACAAAATTTCCTTTCTGCAATAAATTGATTATGCTTAATAAAATTGTGAATTTAAAATGAATAATTGAATAAAGTATTAAATCTTTTCATGCTTTTAAAATTATATAAAATTTAAGATTCTTTAAAAACCAAAATGACTTAGTGGTTATTTTCCTAAATGATTGTGACATGAGTAATTGGTTGATTGTGATTCAGCTGGTCTTAATCACTATGAACTAATTTCTTAAATGAATGATTCATCGACAAAACAATGAGCAGGAATATCTTAAGAAATAACTAAAAGTAAGTGACAAATTAAGGTAAATAGATATCCTTGCTCTTCCAGCGGTACACAAAATGGTGTTCTCCATTTAGTTCTCATGCTTCTCCTAGGAGTACAGAAATTCATAAAGGTGTAAAAGGAAATCCAGGAGTGTGTGTGTGTGTGTGTTTAGGCGATGTTTATGGGCCCCATCGTCATGTGGATATGAGAAATATAGTTTGCCCCTGGATGACCTATAAGTAACCTGGGAGGAGGATAGTTTTTATTGTACGCGCTGCATCAGATTTCTTGGTAGCAGAGTTATGGTTTTCTATAGATTAGTTTAGTGATTATTGTTTATTGATTATTGATTATTTGATGACTAACACTATATGTTGAGTCGCGTTATGTTATATGTAAGTTTTCACGCTTCTGGGATGTAGGAAGTGGAACACGTGTGGCAAGAGAAGTCACATGGAATTTGGTACATGGTCTGAATTCATTTTTGGTTATAACGCAGGTTGTGTTATGTTAGGGATTTCGGTGTGAAAAGTGTGTAAATGAAATAGCAAATCACGTTTACTTGTGAAACTTTGGCCTTAATTCTCAGGAGCCTAGTCTCCACATGTGTCTTATCCCCAGAGAAACGAGTAAATTGTTTGTTTGAAAGAAGGGTAAGGTAGAGGGAAGTGCTACTTTATCGGCAAAAGCAAATAATTCTGTGGTAGGGTAGAGGTAAGCGCTGCCTACTGGAAAAACAGGATTCTTGTGTAAAAGGACAAAGCTGTCACTTTGTTTAGCGAATCAGACTATGGAATTGTTTATTTGTTGTAACTAACGAAGAAAACTGTAAAAAGAAAAATTGCCGATAAATTTTGTAAAGGAGGGGTAAAGAGTAGAAGTGACGTGAAAAAGTGCCGCGCTAGGATTGGTCAGTGCACTAGTCACGTGAATACAGAGCAGGAGTGACGTAGAAAAGTGCCGCGCTAGGATTGGTTGGTTCGCGGACGGTGGAAATTGTTCTGATTGGTACGTTAGTGTGAATCGCGCTGTAATTGGACGAAGTTCCGTACACAGAAACAGCGTTAGAGTAAAGAGAAAACAAATAGAAAACATGCCATATTACGAGTATGAAAGGGAGAGAACGTCATGGACAACGAAATTAAAGAATTTCTTTAAGAAAGACAAAAAGGTTGTGACTAGAGAGGGACAAGTAATTCCTCCGCCAAAATCAGCAGCTTCACATATGATGCTGAAATATGGATATCATACGTGCATATGGTTGGATAATTGGGTAAAATATACAAAGAATGATGGAGCATTGGCTTTTCCTGAAAATGGTTCTTTTAATGTAGCGATTTTACGGAATTTAAAAGAAAAGATGCTTAAATTGGAACCTAGACCTAGACCGACACAGTTTGAGGCTTTAACAGAATGGGAAGATGAGATGTACGAGAAAGAAAGATTCAGAGGTATGAAAGGTTATGAGTTCGTGCCCGGAAGAATGTGGGGAATGAATCATGAGGACAGAATAAAACGATGGAGATGTGCTAACATGACAGGAGGTTTGTTTCCAGCTTTTACAGTTGAGGAAGGGACTAAGAAAAAACGGACTGAGAAAAAGAAACATTTAGAGAGAGAAAAGTATATGCATGAGAGCGAAACGGATGACGAGTTGCTGGAAGATATATTAAATAAAAATCCACCTCCGTATCAGCAGAATTCTACAGTGGTGACACCAAATGCGCCACCAATAGAAGCTATGCGAAATGAAAGTCCAGAAAAAAGACAAGAAATAAATAGGTCACAAGAACAAATAAGAACTTCCCAAATTGAGGGAATAGAAAATGATAGTGCAAGAGAATTGGCAAGGACAACAAAAGAACTAACTGAGAAAATTAGAGAATTAACAAAGAATATGGAAGCAGTTACCGTACCCGTAACAATAGGTCCAGTAATACCAGTTTTCGAGAATCAGAAAATTGATGAACGATCTTTGGTGATTCCCTTGAGTTCGCAATTCCAAAGAGAAAAGGAAAGAATAGAAACAAGTCCAGGTACGAGCAATTTGACTAGTGTTTACAGAGCAAGTCCACCTGAAAATTTGACAGTGAATGAGTGTAGCGGTAGGAAAATGCCTATGGTAACTGAATCTGCAACGGTGACACCTGAAAAGAGTGGAAATTGGACAGAAATAAATAGTACTCCTATAGGTCCGACTCCTGATGAGTTAAATGAGTGGATAAAAGCTTTTAAAATAAAAGAAACGGAAGAAAAACCATTAGATGTGATCAGATTGAAGATTGACATGGAAGAATTAATTCTAGGAACGATTGGTACAGAAAAGATAAAGAATTATCAGGATGATGAAATAATGTTTCTGTGCAAAAGTATAACATGGAGGGCAAAGAATTTACATGACAAACTAGAAGAAGTGGCCGGTGAGATTGGAATAGATTTTGCAAAAGTAAAAACGTTGCAGAAACCATACAGAGTAGATTTTTGTGAAAAAGATATTGAAAATTTGAATACAGCAGGAAGGCTGACACAGATAAAAGAGTTGATTGTTTTGTTAAGAAAATGGGGTGATGTGGACAGATGGAAGGTTAGATGGACAAAGAAGAATGAGAAAAGTGTAGACAAAGGTTCATTGGCTTTTATGATAACAGAAAAGGAACATGTTGTTAAAGAGTACCCTATGAGAGAAACTCCAGGTGGTAGTTATGTGCATGTTCCCTGGACTAGGCAGGACATCCTGTCATTTACAAATGACTTTCCAAAGTTAAGAGAAAAGCCAGTTGAGTGGTACCGACAGGTAGAAAGGTTTGTAAAGGTCTCGAAAGTGTTGTGGATAGATTTGGATGGATTGTTTGACATAGTAGTACCAACGGATCTGTGGTCAGAATGTAAGATTACAGTTGACTGGCCAACTACAGAATATCCAAGAGATCCTAAGACAGGAGCTCCAGGACCAGATGTAATGAAGAAATATGATAAGGTGATTACCTTTTTGAAAAATAAGATTCCTCCAAAAGAGACAGATTGGGTTAAGATTGATAGAACTACACAGGAAAGCAAAGAGAGTGTACATGCATATTATGAGCGATTGTTGTTGGTTTTCAAACAGTATAGTGGTTATGAGGAATTAAGTGAGAAGGATATGAGTCATTTTGTATACCGATTTGTATTTGGCTTGAAACAAGAAATAAGTGATATGATTAAGCAACATATGATAAACTGGCAGAATGCAAGTGTAGATGAGGTGCTGAGGTATGCTAAGTATTGTAGTGATGAAATAGAGAGTAAACAGCGTAAGTTGAAAGAAAAAGCAATGTGGGCACAAGTGAAAGTGGCAGAAAAACAAGAAGCTCAATTGGATAATAATAATGGAAACGAATCAGGACAAAATAAGATGCGACCAAATATAGGTAAAGGAAAAGGACAAGTGAGTCTAGAAGAGGCAAAGAAGAAATGGCCATGTCATAATTGCGGAAAATTAGGGCATTGGAGAAATGAGTGTAAGTTCCCACCTAAACCTAATCCGGAACATCAATCATTAACTCCACAGGTGCAGAATGAGGTAGTTGTTCAACAAAGTCAGGTGCCACAACCACCACTTCCCAACACTGTTAACCAGCAAAGATACAGTACAGAAACAGGATTCTACGGAGGAGAGCAGGTAACACAGTTGCCGAGAGCAGCTAACATTTCCCAGTATTGGTTGCATCAGAGTGAGGATGACCCGGATGAAAGTTTCTGACGGTGCGCAAGAGAGGGGAAAGAGTGCGTGCTTGGCGCAACTCTAGAGGTAGATCAGTCTGGTCCCTTTGTGGATGGAGAAGTGAATGGAGCAAACGTAACATTCCTTGTCGATACTGGAGCTACCCGTTCTACTGTTAGGTCAGTGGAAATTCCGAACCTTCCTCTCTCAGGTGAATGCATCCAAGTGGTAGGAGTTGCCAATCAGCAGATTAAAACCCCACTTACTGAATTGGTAGAAGTAAAAATTGGTTCTTTTAGGAAAATGCATAGATTTGTAGTGTGCGATTGTAGTCCTGTAAATCTTCTAGGTCGTGACCTCTTGTGTAAAATGAATTGCACAATTTATTGTACACCAGATGGAATTGGTTTTCAGACTTCAGATGAAGATGCTTTGTATAAAGTAACTTTGATGAATCAGGAACCTGAAATGAATGGGTTGTTTCCTGCATTTGATGCAGGAAAACTTCCAGAAGAGTTAAGAAGTGCAGTGAAAGAAAGTGTGTGGGATTTTACAGGAGAAGACATTGGATTAATGAGAGAAGTTGATCCTGTAAAAGTGACAGTGAAAGAAGGGATAAGTTATCCAAACACGCCACAGTACAAATTAACTCCAGAAATAATTGAAGGAATAACTCCTGTGATAAATAAGATGATTGAACAGGGAATTCTGAAAGAAATCATGAGCAGTCCATGTAATTCACCTATTATGGGACTGAAAAAGCCAAATGGAACATACAGAATAGTACAGGATTTGAGAAAGATCAACAAAATAGTTGTACCATGCTGTCCAATAGTGCCAAACCCTGCAGTGATTCTATATCAAATTCCGCATGAAGCTGAGTGGTACACTGTGATAGATTTGTGTCATGCATTTTTCTCTATTCCTTTGCATCCAGATAGCCAGCCATTATTTGCATTCCGTTTTGGAGAGCGTATTTTGGCATGGTGCCGAATTCCTCAGGGGTATACAGAGAGCCCCTCAATTTTTAATCAGATTCTAAAGAAATCTCTGGAAGATTTAAAAATGCCAGAAAAATCAGTGATGGTGCAGTATATCGATGACCTATTGGTGGCATCGAAAACCAAAGAGGCATGTGTAAGTGACACAATTGCTTTACTGAACCATTTGGAGAAAAGAGGACATAAGGTGTCCTCTTCAAAATTACAGTTTTGTCAGAAAGAAGTCCAGTATTTAGGACATAAAATTGAGAAAGGAGTGCGGAAAATAGCGACAGAAAGAGTAAGAATGATTCAAGGAATGAGAGCACCAATGACTCAGAGAGAGGTAAGAATGTTTTTGGGAATGGTTGGATATTGTCGACAATGGATAAGTGGATTTTCTTTGATTGCAAAACCATTACAAAAATTGACAAAGAAAGATGTAAAAGACCCTTTTGAGTTAAACAAAGAAGAAATGAAATCTTTCAAAGAATTGAAAAGGAAACTGTGTGAGGCCCCTGCATTAGGCATGCCCGATTATGAGAAAGATTTTGAGTTATACTGCAGTGAAAGAGATGGATGTGCATTTTCAGTACTAGTACAAAAACATGGCACCATGAAGAGGCCTATAGCTTACTTTTCAGCTGTTTTAGATCCTATAGCAAAGGCATTGCCTGGATGTTTGAAAGCAGTTGCTGCTACTTGTGTAAGTCTGGAACAAAGTGAAGGTATAGTGATGGGGTATCCACTGAGAGTATATGTTCCCCATTCAGTAGAAATTCTTTTGACAAGAACAAAAACACAGTACATGACACATAGTCGGCTGACTAAGTACGAAAAAGTCATCTTGAGTGCAGAAAATGTGACCATAGATAGATGCATAAATGTAAATCCTTCGACATCATTGCCAGATGAAGAGAGTATAATTGAACAAGATGAAGTAGATCATGATTGTCTGAATGTGCTGGAATATTGCACAAAACCAAGAGCTGACATAAAAGATGAACCGTTAAAGGAATCCGATTATGTCATGTTTGTAGATGGTTCATGTTTACGCACAAAGGAAGGAGTGTTAAGCGCAGCTTATGCAGTATGCACAGTGGCAACTGTAATGGAAGCGTCTTGTCTGAAAGGAGTTAGGTCTGCCCAAGTTGCGGAACTAATTGCTTTGATTCAAGCATGTAAATTGGGGAAAAATGTACGAATCACGATTGTGACCGATAGCCAATATGGTTTCGGCATCGTACATGATTTTGGCCAGATTTGGTCACAAAGAGGATTTTTGACATCTGCAGGAACACCTATCAGAAATGGAGATTATGTTAAAAAACTGCTTGAGGCGATACAGCTGCCTAAACAAATAGCTGTAGTGAAGTGCAAGGCGCATAAGAAAAACGAAGATTACATAGCGGTCGGCAATAATTATGCTGACGAGATCGCTAGATATTGTGCGGAAAACATGGCGTCCCTGAACAGAAATAGAGAAAGGGAGCATGTCTCTTGTCCTTTGCTTTTCACTAATGCAGTCGAAACATGGGATGAAGTAAGGCAGTTACAAGAAACAGCAAGAGATGAGGAAAAGGATTACTGGATTAAAGCAGGATGTAGAAGACAGGAAGATAATGGAGTGTGGGTATACAGAGATGAAAGACCAGTTATGCCTGATAGCATGATTGCAGACATGGCACGGATGTACCATGGACAAGCTCATATTGGGAGAGATGCAATGATCAGACTTTTTAGACAAACTTGGTATAATCCAAAATTCAGAGCCATTGCTGAAAGTCTTTGTCAAAGATGTCTTATTTGTCAACAATTTAACCCAGGAAGAAAAACAGTAGTGAGTCTAGGAACAATAGGACGAGAAGGAGGTCCATTCACAAGGATACAGATGGATTTTATTGAGATGCCCCCTAGTAACAGATTAAGATATGTTCTGGTGGTCGTCTGTTTGTTCTCTCGTTGGGTGGAGGCATACCCCACAAGAAGGAATGATGGAACAACAGTGGCAAAACTTATGCTACGAGAGTTCATTCCGAGGTATGGTTTTCCAGTCACAGTTGAGACAGATAGAGGAACACATTTTCAAAATGAGTTGATTCAATTGATTTGTGAAGCATTGAGTATTAAACAAAAATTACATTGTGCTTACAGACCCGAAGCTTCTGGGGTAGTAGAGCAGATAAATGGAACAATTAAAAACAGATTAGGAAAAATGTGTCAAGCTACAGGACTCAAATGGCCAGATGCACTGCCTCTTGTTCTGATGACCATCAGAAGCATCCCTGAAAAGAAAACGGGACTCAGTCCTCATGAAATGATCATGGGACGAGCAATGAGACAAGCCCACGTACCAGTCAACAAGTTATTGACAATAACTGATGATCTAATACTGGATTATTGCAAAGGACTGGCTGATGTGGTGCGTTCTGTGTTTCATCAGGTTGGACCGGATGCGACCACTCTTGAAAGAAAACCAGCCCACGACTTGAATCCAGGAGACTGGGTCCGTATTAAAGTCCACAGGAGAAGAAACTGTCTAGTTCCACGTTGGGATGAGCCAAGACAGGTAATCCTAGTAACAACGACTGCTGTCAAGTGTGCAGGAGTAAAGAACTGGGTTCATGCCAGCCACACAATCAGAATTCCAGAACCTACAGATCGACATGTGAGTCGGCGTCTGGAAGTGTGGGATAAAAGTTTAACGGCGGGAACAACCAAGATAAAAGAAAGGGTGCCAGAACTTGAAGATCGACCTGAAAGTCGACATCTGGAGACCCCAACGGAAAACACCTCTATAGAAGAAGAGGAACAAGAAGAAGAAGAAGAAAGAAATTCAGAAGTTCCAGAACTTGAAGATCGACCTGTAAGTCGACATCTGGAAATATCTGACACAACTTCAGGATCTGATGATTCAGCTGCAAATTGGGAAGAATTCCGAAAGAGAACTTGGGGTTATAAACCAATTAGAGAAGAAACTGAGCAAGAAATTGAGTTAGATGAACAACCAAGTACAAGTTATGGTGGAAATCCTTCAGAAACAATATTAATAGATGAAGTAGGGAAAGAAGTACACAAAAAGTTAGAAAATCGAGAAGAACCCCGAGGAGCAATAGGGATAGATAGAAAAACAGGAGAACAGGGAAATTCAGAAGCAGGTAAGGAGGAAAACACCAAATCGGAAGAACCCCGAGGAGGGACAGTGATAAGGGAAAACGAAAAGGAGAAGACAGATCCACCAGTAGGAGATGACGAGATTATAAGTTTCAAAATAAGAGACAATAGTGAGACAGTTGAAACAGAAACAGAAGAAAGTGGAGGAGAGGAAAAAGCAAAGACTGAATCAAGAAAAAGAAATTGGAGGTCGGAAAGAGAAGAAAGAGAGGGTGAGGTAAAAAGGCCAAGAAAAGGAGATAATTGGCCCAACAGCTATGTAAGAAAATTGAGATATAGAATAATAAGAGCAGAAGATGAAGATGCTGAACAAGTAAATGAAGTAACAAGTCAAAAGGGACAAGAAAAACCCAGTGGAAAAAGATTACAAAAGTCCAAAAGGACAAGGAAAATAAATTCAAAATTTAAGTCACCTGAGTGGCTGTATATTGCACTAACAGATTACAAAGGAGAAGAAGAAAACACTCACGGAAACCAGAGACTGAGAAGTCGGATGGGAAAAGGTGAGATGCAACAAAAGGACTGAAGTGAAGACTTAAAGTGCTTCTGCCGGACGTGACAATTTTACTGGATGTGACAAATCACCGGATGTGACAACGAAAGAATTCTGGAGAGAATTAAAGAAAGTACCAAGCAAAGACTTTTTGAAAGCAGAGTGGCGTCTAAGTCATTTTGAAGTGTAGTGACACAATTTTCTGAAAATTTAACAAATAGAAAAAGAAAAATGGAGAATAATGAGAATAGAAGAAATAAATGTGAATTTGTAAAGAGATGGTGCAAAATGTGCTGCTTTTGTACAGGGTTATTAATGACCATATGGATAGTATTAGCAATCACAATTCCTATTAGTGTAGCTGTGATAGAAGCAAAGAATGATACTAAACAAGAAAAAGAAACTAATATTAAAGAACAAGTTATTTTAAAAAGTAGTGCAGAGTTGCATAAGGATAGGTCAGTAACAGATTTCTCAAAGAATGTTTTTACAAAGTTGTTGTATGAGTACGTAAAAACAATGGAAGTAAGAGATTGTTATGTTTGTATGCAATTGCCTGCATCAGTATCTGAAGGTGTGACTTATCATCACTTACCTTTGACTTATGGAATAACATGTAGTGTAATAGCAAGTTTATTTTATAAAACAGGTAGATTAGAATCTTATTATACTGATATAGATAAGATATTTGCAAACATTCCTGTAGTGCCAGAACTTAACAAAGTAAAACCAGCAAAGGTTTTAGGAGAATTCTTTTTAGAACATAGAAAATTAACGTTAGAAGAAATAGTTAGTGACAACCTTACCTGTGAGTTAAAGAAAGAAGAAAAAGTATTTCTAGACATGGTTGAGGAAAGAAGAATGAAATTTCAAAAAGAAGCAATAAAAGAGGAAGGAAAACGTTTATGGACGTTTGAGGAAGGAAATCATGAAGGGAAAAAGATAAATGCAGCAATGACATTAGACTGGCCGCAAACAGGAAAGTCGTGCATTAGGAGAAATAAGACAGTCTATGACAATTACTTTGTAGGTTCCAGTGTCTGCCATGACAATTATCAAATTCTGGGAGGTTGGGGATTCAAAGGTGGAAAAGATCCAATATTTCCAGGTATTTATTATATTTGTGGGAATAGAGCTTATTACAGGTTACCGGACCATTGGTATGGAACTTGCTATGTAGGCCTGGTCTTTCCAAAAATCTTTCACATGGACAGAGAAGAAAAAGGAACATACAAGATGATTAATAGATTTACACGTAGAAAGAGGGAAAGTTTTTCAGAAGTTGTAGGAGATATTTTTGGAGCATTGATACCAGCAGTGGGAATATCTTTGAATGCATTTAAAATTCGGAAGTTATCCACAGTAGTAGATCGTTTGTCTACAGATACTGCGGGAGGGTTCTTAATGGTAAATACCGAAATGGTTGCCATGAGAGCTATGGTGATGCAAAATCGGCTTGCCCTTGATATTCTTTTGGCAAAAGAGGGTGGAGTCTGTGGAATGTTGAAAGTCCAACATTGTTGTACTTACATTCCGGATAACAGTGAAAATATACAGAAGTATATTACAAATATTACAAGTCTGCACAAAGAATTAGTCCCACTGGAGGTTGAAAGTGTTTTGGGAAAACTTGGTAGAGGGTTTTCCTCAGTAGCAAATTGGTTAACTAGGATGAGTAAACTAGTAATAGGGAAAGTTATAATAGTAGCAACTATAGTGATATTGTTAGCAATGACATTGAAAATAGTAATAACATGTATAAAGAGAAAAGTAAGACAGAATAAGATAAGAAGAAATAACAGAATAATGAGAGAAAGAGAGAGAGAAATGGGTGAAATTGAGTTGGAGAAAATGAAAGAAAGCATGTATAAAGAGACTAAAAGGCAAGATGAAGAGGAGACAGAGATATGAATAACAGAAAGTAAAGGATGAAAGACATGCTGCCTGAAAAGAAGTATGACTTGGGTTTTATGTGGTGATTTAAAAATCACCAAAGGGGGATTGATGGAGCAGTAAAAATAAAATTTTTTAACCCCTAACAAATTATATAATTAAAAATGTTCGTTTAAATGTACTAATCAACATTGTATATGTGGGAATGGTAATATGCCAATGTATGTGCTAAATAATCTATTAATGAATGTCCGTGTGTCTAATCATAACGTAAGAATAAAAAGCGTACTAAATAAAATAAATGCATGTTTGTGCTTCATAGAAATAAAATGTGTCGTTGCAAAAACAATAGTGATGGTAAGTAAGGAGCAGCTTAAATGTCGCTTTTTGCTAGGTAACAACTAATTGGGGTACGTAGACGGGAGGGAAACGAAAGGGATATTTTTCTCTATTTTAATTATGTTTTATTTGCCTCAAATTAGTGCTTCTAAAGTAGAACCGAGTGGCGAGATAAAATGGCCGCCAGTGGGAAGATGTGCGCAGGCGCAAGGGGACACGTGGTACGGGATGAGATTGAAGAAATCTGGAGCCTCGTGATGTCTCTGAGAGGCTAGGATGCAAGAAATGGTCAAGGCTGGTGTGACCTAATTGAACTGATAGTGTGCCGTGATGATCAGGAGAGAGTCCGTGGGAAAGGAGCCCAAGAGAAAGGACAATGACTGCGGAGTTCTTGAATGTGTCAAAAGAAGATACAAATGGACTGATCGAATCGGATGGAAATGTTTAAGCGTATGGGAAAGGAAATGATCCAAGGACCCTTGAATCCAAGAGAACTTGATTAAAGAATGAATAAGCTGACATGCATGGACCAATGAAAGAAAAGCGTGATATTAATGTTGCAACAGTTAGTTAGCAAAGTTAGAATTAGGGTATAAGAGGGCCTACTCTTAGTGGGAGGGGGTCAGTCGCGGTTGCAGTCACAGTCAGTTGCAGTTCGAGAGTCGTGGTTGCAGTAGAGGAGACGGGTTGCAGGTAGCTGATGCTGACGAGCTGAAGTTGCTGTTGCTGTCTTAACTTTACAGTTGAGTATGAGAATCAGGCTATTTCTAATCCCAAAGTTAGGTTAGAAATCATTAGGCTAAATTAGGAAGCTAGGCAGGTAACTAAGGTTTTTGGCTTCATGACAAAATTTCCTTTCTGCAATAAATTGATTATGCTTAATAAAATTGTGAATTTAAAATGAATAATTGAATAAAGTATTAAATCTTTTCATGCTTTTAAAATTATATAAAATTTAAAATTCTTTAAAAACCAAAATGACTTAGTGGTTATTTTCCTAAATGATTGTGACATGAGTAATTGGTTGATTGTGATTCAGCTGGTCTTAATCACTATGAACTAATTTCTTAAATGAATGATTCATCGACAAAACAATGAGCAGGAATATCTTAAGAAATAACTAAAAGTAAGTGACAAATTAAGGTAAATAGATATCCTTGCTCTTCCAGCGGTACACAAAATGGTGTTCTCCATTTAGTTCTCATGCTTCTCCTAGGAGTACAGAAATTCATAAAGGTGTAAAAGGAAATCCAGGAGTGTGTGTGTGTGTGTGTTTAGGCGATGTTTATGGGCCCCATCGTCATGTGGATATGAGAAATATAGTTTGCCCCTGGATGACCTATAAGTAACCTGGGAGGAGGATAGTTTTTATTGTACGCGCTGCATCAATGCCTCTGCACAATTGCGGACCCCCTTTGTCAAAAATATTGGTTTGAGTAGGACCCTACTTGCGTCATCAGTCACGGGGCAGCAGCACAGAGTGTGCAGCCATGATTTGCCTTTGTACTTACATAGCCTGCACGCCCCTCCATTGTCTTGGTTGTCCCATACCGGATTAAAATCTACTATTCGTAGGCCAAGTAGGCACATGTACATAATGGTTCTCCGCATTTTGCAGTTAATGGCAGCTGAGAAGTAAGGCTGGAATCTTCCCACCAAGTATGAGGAGTTTAACGAGCTTAAGATCTCAGAAGACTTTAGAGAGTCTAGGTCTTGCTGAAATTAAGCTAGCCTTTCCTGTCTGTTGATTGTCTTTTTCCATGTCATGAAGGTAATGGAGTCAAGGCCAAGTGCAGTTGGACGAATTGAGGCGGTTGCAACTGCCCTCTGTAGTTGTCTATTCCATGGAGTTCCCGGTTTCTCAAAGATGACTCCGAGGAAGGCCTTGAATGAATTCTCTGGTGCTTTCAGTGTACGTATGTAGAATTTCAGAAAGTCTGCCTCACTGACTAGAGTTTGTTTTACCAGGCCCAGTTCCAGTCTAAGTCTTGCTCTATGGAGATATTTAGGCAGTTGGAAGATCCTCTTGTACCTGGCACACTGAGCGTGTTCAAGATGTTCTAAACAGGCACCAGGGAAAGCCTGGTGGCCATATTGAAGTGTGGGGAGAAGGGAGGCCTGGGTAACTTTAATTATTGCTGCAGCATACGGGCTGTTTAGTTTCTTGTTGAGGCTGGCTAGTGATGGCAGTTGATTTATTTTTTAACGACCAAAAAATTATGATTTTGGTCTTCTCTGGGTTAATAGTGAGGACATTCTTCTTGTTATATGCGTGGAGACTGTACAGTGCTCGTAGGAGACCCACTTTTGTGTGATCCATAATAACTATGTCGTCCGAGTATTAAAAGCCTATTAAGCGGCCTATGGCCTAGTCAGGGGAGAGCGAGGTACTGTTTGCTAGAGCTTTCCCCAAGTCGGCAGTGTATAGGTTGAAAAGTAAAGGCGCTAACATGCAGCTGCAGAATCCTGTTTGAAAGAATGGCAGCAGCCCATTGTCTGGTACCCAGGATTCCAGTTTTTTTTTAAATTATTTTTATTAAGCAAAACGATGCTCAGCAACACCTCATAGATATACAAAACACATCATCTTGTGCACAGTCATAGTATGTGCCATCAGGCATCTAGTGAGACCGCCTCCCCTGACACATTGGACATCACCTGTGTAATCTTGCTCAAATATCGCTGCAGCAGGGGCAGTCCCACAATGTGTGAAAAAGGTGCCTACTCCACCACATCCCCTCATGCAGCTCTCCGTGTCACACCTACCCATACGGTAAAGCCTCATCCTAGTGGATTCGGAGTTGTATGAGGTGAAACTGTGCCCTCGTGGCCAGCTCTCGGGGGCTCTGTATGGCCTCTGCCCAATCGTCATGCTCCAGGATCCCAATCTCTGATTCCCAGGCCTCTCAGAGGGCCTCCAATGGGTTTGGGATATTATACATAATCTTTTTATATGAGGGAAGTGTCCTTTTCCAGGATTGGGTCCAACAGCACCCTGTCTTCGAGCGGCGCATATTCAGGTATTTGGTCGCCTGTGTGTATGTGTCTTAAGTGCATGTTTCAATTGTATGTACCTGAACCGTTCTGTGTCTGGCATTTGATATTCAGTCTGTAGTTCCCGGAAGTCTACCATCGCCTGCCCTTTCCAGATATCTCTCAGGTACTCAATACCTAACAGCGCCCAGGGGCGGAAGCCCTGCAGTCAGCCCACCTCTCGTAAGAGGTTGCTGTTCCACAGGGGAGTCCGTTCCGTCAGCTTGCCTTCCCAACCCAGAAATTTAGTTGCCTCCCTTCATATTCGTACTGTCATTGGTAGTCTGAAGTGTAACCAACTGTCCTCTCCAGTAATGTTTCCGAATATCGGGGACTGCAAGTCCCCCCTCAAACACTCCCCGTTGTAGTTTGTGAAGAGCTATCCTTGAATTCCACCCATCCCACAAGAGTTGCCTCACTTCCGAGTCGACCTTATGAAATCTAGTGGTATCTGATATGGGGTGTTCTGGAGGACGTATAATAGGCACGGGGGCACCATCATTTTGTAAAGGGCCGTTCTCCCCATTAGTGAGAGTGGTAATGTTCTTCAATGAGAAACATCCCTGCGTAATCTATGCAGCTGGGAAAACAAGTTACCCTCCAAGAATTCAGCAATGGACTGGGAGATCACAATGCCTAAATATTTAAACTTGTCTCTGATCGATAGTGCTTTCCCACAGGCTGGTATGATCGGCGAATCTCCATCCTGTACAAACACAAAAGGCTTATCCCAATTTATTTGATAGCCAGAATAGCTGCTGAACAGCTGGAATATGTGGAGTATGCGGTTTATTGAGGAACGGGGATTTGTGGCGTATAATATTATGTCATTAGCATACAATGACAGTTTTTCCTCCTATTCCCCCCCCACAGAGATACCTCTTATTAGTGGGTCTCCTCTGACCCATGCCGCAAGGGGCTCCAACGCAATAGCAAATAGCATGGGAGAGAGCGGGCACCCCTGTCTCTTGCCCTTGTGGAGCGCCACCTGCCTAGACACCACTCCGTTCACTCTCACCCTGGCCAGGGGATCCATGTACAGTAGCCGAACCCAAGCGCAGAACCTAGGGCCAAAACCAAAACGCTTCAACACCACAAACATGTACTATTGAGCGCTGCATCGCATTTGGGGATGCAGTGCGTTCAACGAAATTCGTTTTATTTATTTATATGTTTACTTACCTGTAAACCTCCGTAATCCATAGTTTACTACCCCCCACCCTGCCCCTCCCCCTCCCCACGTCACCGCCCGGCAGCACTCCTACCACCGACCGCGGCTGGACCGGTCGTCCTAATGCAACGGTCCTCACAAAGATTGTTTGTCTGGTTCTATCAGGGTTTACACATGCTATGAGGACCGATCTGGTCCTCACAGCGTGGCACACACACACACATGTACACATACATGAAAATGCACACACACAAGACCTAGCTACAATAACACTCTATTCTAGTAGCAAAAAATCCTTAGGTACTTAACAGGCAAACCAGCATACAAAACATTGTCAAACGACATGAGGCAAAAGAGCAAACAAAATTGTGCCTGACCTCCTCTACTCTCTGCGACTAGACATCCTGTCTCCGTGTAAGATATCAGCAAATGAACATTCAATAATGCATCTTGGGTTTTCAAGCATTTCCACGGTTCGCAAGAATCTTTAGCATGATTTAACATTTAACATGACCCTACACATACATCAAAGTAGTTAGTTACTCTTTTGTTGCATGTCATTGGTCAATCCTGGCCACACGTGGAAAATGTCTCTTTCCCTTAGGCCAATGGTATACTCAGGGCGACTGGAATTATGTGACAGGGGAGGACCAAAAAATGCGTCAGGGTTGACTAAAATATGTGGCAATAAAAGGCAAATTATGCAGCATAATGCTGCCCATTTTTACACACTTTTAGTAACTTATGATCTGCTAGAGCTAGAAACAATTTGTTAAACTCTTCAGATTATGCAGCAGATGAAGGATTATTTGGCAAATGCGGCAAATCCATAGTTATGCGGAAAATGCCACAGCTGCAGAATTGCATAATTCCAGTGGTCCTTGGTATACTAAGTTACCTTTCAAAGTGAAGAAAGGCATAGATGGAGTTCAAAAATTCTCTAATGAACTTCCCCAGAGAAAGTTCACCTCTGGAATGCAAAAATAATACCTGTCAGAGACTGGATTTTAAATAGGCTTCCTCCACTCTTTCTTCAAATTGAGCACAAACAATAAACAAGGGGGCATATTAGCAAGACCCACGTTAAAATTATCGCCGTTTTAGCGGCAGGAAACTGCCGCTAAAACGGCGATATTGGGCTTGCTAATATGCGTTATAGAATTCCAATAGAAGCCCAGGTTAGATGTGCAGGACATCTAATCTGGGCTTCTATTGGAATTCCATAACGCATATTAGCAAGCCCATTATCGCCGTTTTAGCGGCAGTTTCCTGCCGCTAAAACGGCGATAATTTTAACGTGGGTCTTGCTAATATGCCCCAAGTAGCATTATTTTATACGGCTTGATTTGAACCCAATCTCATGCAAATCATATGTAATTTTAAAAGAAGTATAGTGATTATAAATGAACAAAGTTTAGAAATGAACACAGACGAACTATACTTACATAATTTCCTTCCTTACTAAATCCTGGCTTTTTGTGATAAGCGCTGGAAGATTTTCATTATTATTAGTTCACAGCATTTGCCACATACCTGAAAACTGAAGGCAGAAATACTGGAGTAGCTGCAAGGTCACTTTATATTTTCGAGAAACCAGCGTTCGCACCCTTGGCAGAAATATAAGTTCCCCAGAAAATAGTGTTTCCAACCATCTATTTGAGATGGCTGAATGTATTACTTTAATAATGATTCTCAAAGCTACAATAAAAAAAATGTCCCTGTAATTCATGATGTGTCAGAAAGCTTTAACTTTGCAATCTGGATCCAACAGGAGCGATGTGTGCTTCCACACTTCTCCTTGCCCCCTGCCATCATGAAATGGCAAATTTGTTGGATAGAAGAAGATCCGAGGAAAGTAGAATTGGATAAGAAAGAGAAGCAGCCACTAAATATCATCACTCTGCCAGGTAGTGCATCTGGGCACAGGTTGCAATGCAGGGCATTAATATATAAACACAAGAAGAAACATTTAGTGATGGATATAATATACACCTTGACAATCTCCGACTCACTATGGTCTGGTGAAACTCTGGGGCATATTCACAAGAACGTGTGATAACCACCGCAAGTTTAGCTTAACGCAACTTCTCACATCGCAGTCCATCGCGGGAAAACAACGCCGTGTTAACGTAGCATTCTCAACCTGGCGTCACCATGCGATAGTCCCACGATAACGCGTCAAATGACCACGTTAAAAACAACACGAAGCCGAAAAAATGCGAAACACCAACGCGAATAAAGTTGCGATGAGGCCAACCACGAAAAAAAAAACAGCGACAACCAGCAATAGGCCTGCAATCCCCACGCATTTGGCGGGAAAATGCACCATAAAAGCTGAACAAGAAAAACACACCATAAACAAATCAAACTGCGCAGCAACATGGATGCACCCGGAACGAGTGCCCAGGTCAACGCGAACCCCACAAGCCCCACAGACCACCAGCAATGAACCTCGGGGCCGGGGAAGGCCTAGGAGAAGAGGAAGAGGAAGACGGGGTACAGTCCGCAGGAAAACTCGATCGTCGTCACGGAGGTGACAGAGCATCAACAACAACTGTCCGTCACCACCACCGTGTCATTGGCAATACAGATGGAAAAATGGCATCCCATCTTGAATGCAGTCGGAGTGCTGAGGAGGCCAAGATGCGCCGGCACGATGTCAAAAGCCAAACCAAGCAGAAACCCCCTGCCAACAGGAAGGCAGCAACGGCGAATGGAGGTGGGAGTCCTGCGCCACAGGACGAGCTGGAGCAAATGGCACCCACAGTCATCAGTGTGGAGACGGTGCAAGGAGTCGGGAGTCCGGACACTGCTCGACATGACCTGACACAACAGCAACAGGGTGAGTAACGAACAGGGACTGTGGGGACGGGGGGACAAGCACAATGGCACACATGCACAATGACGTGTAGCACACCGCACACCCACAATAACCCTGGGTCATGTCCCTGATCCCCGTGGCACACTGCAGCACACATACAAACATCAAGTAGGCCCCCGTTCACCATGTGCCCAAAGGGGTCCCACCCCACACATCACCAATTACACAACACACACATGCACCCGTGCGAAACACAGAAAAGATGCGTATGTGAGAGCCACACTGACAATGCAAGTGACACCACATGACCAGCAGCATGGCTGGAGTACAATCACCATGACACTGTGCATGCCACTAGACTGAGGTGGCTGAGTGTGGACCACATCCGGAAAGGAGCAGGTCACACTCTGACACATCCACCTGTACAAACAACCACTGACGTCAACAACACATCTGCAGACAAACAATGCACAAGAGTACAAAAACCGTCCAAGAGCACAAATGACCCAAGTCACCAACATCACAGCACCTCAAAAGCACAAAAGCCAAAGGCACACCGCCTCCAAGGGATAAGGGGCAGCAAAATCACAGCTGCAGGTGCGACTCCCACACAAAGCAGCACACACACATAGCAATTACAGCACACCCACATGGACGACAATGTGGTACACAGCCCAACACCTACACTGCAGAACAGAGGACACAACTGGGTCCGCCTGTGCGTAGAAAATGGCCAATCACACCCGACATAGCAGGAAACTGTGAGATGCAAATGTACGTGTACAACCTCACCTACGTCATGTAGTCCACATGTCCACTGTCACACATCAAATAGTCCGCCCCTCCCAAACAGTCACAATGTACATTGTCATGAAGTCTGAATGTAAAGTTGAACAATGGGGCAACATACATGCCAACACAATGTCAACAAGCATCTCCCCTTCACATTGCAGAGGGACAAACAACATCCCCAGCAGAGCAAACCAGACAACTCTACAGTGATGCTGAAGAGGACCACCACACTTCTGATACCTACGCCCCACAACAGTCCATGGACATCTAAGGCAATCGACCTCCAGGAGCAGGGCAGCACCGCTGCATCGAGGACACCGCACCCCCTGCACAGACAACACAGCTGGACGCACCCACCACCCTGGCTGGCTCCCAGCAGCCCACCCAAGCACACATCGCATTCCAAGGCCAGGTGTCAGACTGCCAGAAGGGGGTGGCCGAACATGTGCGGGTAGGGTACTACCTCATGGAAGCCGAACCAGATCACATACGTGGGTGTCTAAGTCCCATCAGGGCCCACCAACACTCCCCAACGGAGACCCACACTGCGACAGAGACACATGCCTTTGCACATTTCCAGTACTGAACCACACCCAGAGCCACGGGTTGATCATCCACACCCTCACGCCGGACTGGCGTACGCCGGCCCAGTTCAATCCTTTTACATATTGAGTGGGGGACGACAAAGCTACATGTGCAATGTCCCACCCACTGCCTGCGGTGACATGGCTGCATCCTCTGTACACAGCACAATGTAATGTTGTAGTGCCCGGGGCACAAATGCATACATTATGAGCACACGGACACACACAGATAGTTCGTTGAACTGGCCACGGGCACGTGCGCTCAACACCTTTATTGGCATGGTCACATGTACAGTGACGCATGTGCTGGATGTGTGTGGGGTGAGTGTAAGCCAGCCCTCATGGAGTCGTTGGTGCTGGCAACAACCTGAACAGTGATCACAATTGAAGCAGAAACATAAAACACCTGCACAACAGAAACAACTGTGAAGCATCATGGTGGTAGCCGGAGGGAGTACAGTGTTCACCCAACATGCAAGGAGAGTGTTCCTTGATTTGTGGTGCACTGAGTTAGTGGCACCTAAAGAGCTGAGCAGGGTATCAAGCTGATGATGGCCCCCACGACAGGTGTGAGCAACTCTGACAGTCTGGCAGTAAGACACTTCCGACTCTGGCACCTGTCATTTGGAGTTGGTACTGGCGGTGGTGGCGTGTGCATCCTGCGGTGATGCGACGTCCGGGCAGGTCAGGACTCGATTTGATGTGTGAGCCAAGGTGGACCGCAGTTGAGGCCGGAGGCAGCGGACAGCGCAGGGCCACAGACACATGGCGTTGATGACCCCCAGACCATCGACCCAGAGGCCATCCAACATGCCATCAGACAGGGGCCATGACTTGAGCTGCACAGAGTTAGTGGCCCCGGATGCACGGCGGCCGGCACAGGAACACCGCCACGGGACGGTGACTTGCGGTGCAGTGAGATAGGGCCACGCGAGGTGAGCGGGTCCTCGTCGATGTCGAAGGTGAATGTAGCGGAGGTTTGCGGGGGACAGTGGAAGGTGTCCTCCAGGGCATGATGCAGAGGGCAGGAGCCGGCCGGAATCGGCAAATGGAGGAGTGGAATGCTACAGCCTCGTTTTGGCCACATGGTCAGTATCACTGACATGATGATGAAGACAACCCCCATTCCATGGACTCAGTCGCCAACAAATCTCAAGAAGAAAGTGTCCATGGTTGTCGGGGAACAGACTTAGTGGCACCGGAGATGAAAGGGGATGCAGTCTGCGACGAGGCCAGTACAATGATATCAGGTATGCCATAACTGAATCATGACTGAGTTCCAAATGTGTGCCCTACTCGACCGATGTGTAGTCCGGAGGCAGCGGCCAGCGCGGGCCAACCACTGTTCAGCAAGCTCCTCCTGGAACACTGACACACAGCGTTGAAATGGCATGTGGGGATGACTCGTGGTTGACCGAGGCAGTGGCGACAGAGCTGAGCGGGTGTTTGGCCAGCGACGATGCCATGTCCTGCCTGATACGGACTGGCATGGATTTGTGTGGGGCCTGCAGGACCGCAGTGTAGTCCGAAGGCATAGTCATCAAGGGCCCACAGACACGTGTGGTTGGGATGCCATGCACATACTTTGTGTCACCACATCGAAGGGAGTATAGTGATATAAACTCAGCCATGAAGTATTTACTCGGCCATTGTGTAATCAAGACTCAGTTCCAAATGTGTGACCTACTTGACCGCAGTGTAGGCCTGAGGCAGCGGTCAGCAGGGGCCCACAGCCACGTGTCGTTGGCCCACGATGCACAGGGTTGGTGACACCAGGGCAGTTGTCGGCAGTGTTCGGACACCTCCGTAACGATGGTCCTTTTCTCCTCCGGACTGAACCGCGTCTTCCTCTTACTCGTCTCCCTGCGTACAATGATATGTACTCCGCCATGCAGTGATCACGGATCAGTTCAACATGTGTGACCTGCTCATCCGCAGTGTAGGCCGAAGGCGTAGTCATCAGGGGCCCACAGACACGTGTGGTTGGGATGCCATGCACATACTTTGTGTCACCAAATCAAAGGGAGTATAGTGATATAAACTCAGCCATGAAGTGTTTACTCGGCCATTGTGTAATCAAGACTCAGTTCCTAATGTGTGACCTACTTGACCGCAGTGTAGGCCCGAGGCAGCGGTCAGCAGGGGCCCACAGCCACGTGTTGTTGGCCCGCGATGCACAGGGATGGTGACACCAGGGCAGTTGTCGGCAGTGTTCGGACACCTCCGTAACGATGGTCCTTTTCTCCTCCGGACTGAACCGGGTCTTCCTCTTACTCGTCTCCCTGCGTACAATGATATGTACTCCGCCATGCAGTGATCACGGATCAGATCAAAATGTGTGACCTACTTGTCCACAGTGTAGGCCGAAGGCGTAATCATCAGGGGCCCACAGACACGTGTGGTTGGGATGCCATGCACATATTTTGTGTCACCACATCGAAGGGAGTATAGTGATATAAACTCAGCCATGAAGTGTGTACTCTGCCATAGCATAATCAAGACTCAGTTCCAAATGTGTGATCTACTTGAGCGTAGTGTAGGCCCGAGGCAGCGGTGGAGTACGTCAACGAAAAAGGAATGAAGCGGTCCTGTGTCGCGGAGGCCGTGATGGTCTGAGGAGGCTGCGAAGATCGCGGGCCTCGGGCTTGGAGCTTGCGCCGGCACGTGGCGGGCCCTCTTTGACACATGCCGGTGTCGTCAGGTGAGCAGTGAGGCCTGGCTGCGCAGGGGCGGGCATGACGGGTCCGGGCACCAGCGGCCCGGGGTGCAGCAGGTGCATAGGATCGCAGGCCACACCGCTCACGGCGACGGCGTCGGCCTCGTGGCGGGGTGGGAGGCGCCGCCCTGGCAGATGCGTTGGGCATTCCGGAAGAGAACTACGCCCAGTGCTACGTGCTTTTTATTCACACCCCTGCGCTGGCCTGGCATACGCCGGGCCAGCCCACTCCGCACACACTTACAGGGGGGACGTCACAAGCTACATTTCCGCGATCTTCCCCACTGGCTGGGGTGACATGGTTGCGTCCACTGTCCACGACACTCCAAACACCAGCAGTGGCTGTGTCTGTGGTCTGCATACTGCAGTCTGTCCAGCACATCTCCGCCACACTTGCCATTTTTACATACTCATTCATGGGTCACTTGCCTCCTTCGCACATGCCCGGTTCCCACCTCTCCCCACATTCCGGTATTGTGTGGCTGAGGTGCCATGCCGTCGATGGCTCATGTACAAGGCTGACCAAGGTTGCCACAGTAAGTTGTGCTGTCGTGTCTGGTGGGGGGGCATGTTGTGACGTGTGCAGTGCCAGAGTTGTGAGTTGCATGATTGTGGGGTTGAGGTGTGTGGTGTGTTCATTTGGTACTTGCCAACGGGCAGTGCATTCCCATGGGTGCCATCCTGGAAGCGCTGGTTGATGTTGGACTGTCGGAAGATGAAGGGATCATGCACACTGCCTGGGTAGTTGGCCATGACATTGGTGAGGAGTCCCCTGTGGTCCACTATTGCCTGCACGTTGATGGGATGCGTGTGCTTTCTGTTGGGGTATTGTGTGCGGTGTTGGCAGGGGGCACAAGTGGGACAAGTGTGCAGTCGATTGCCCCCGACACGTGCGGGGATCCAGCTATGGCGTATAGTCCTTGCTTGGTCTCCAGCTGTTCCTGCGCATTGTGGGGGACGTATGGGTGCTGGGGTCCCTAGCTGGTGAGGGCATCCAGGACAGGTGTGAGGGACTTGGATGGGGCTGGCTGTGAGACTCCTCCGACTTGGGCAGTTGTTGTTTGGGAGGATACCAGAGGCCAACAGGTGCAGCACAGCCAGCAGCTTTGTGTGCGGAGGGATGTTGGTTGTCCGCTTTGTTGGTACCGTCAGCCTGTGGGCAATGATGTTCAGGATGCGGAGGATGGTTGTCCTTTTGGGCCTGTAGTGGGCATTGGCATTGTCTGGTGTTAGGTCTGTGGGGCTGGTGCATTTCCTGAAGGTCCGCTGTCTTTGTCTGCGCTGCCTCTGTGGTGGTCCGGGGAGGGTCCGTTTGGGGGGTGGCGGTCCTGGGGGTGGTGGCGGTGGATGTTGTTGCCCTCTGGG